>CAUYRH010021908.1:0-28566 GCA_963574655.1 Perodicticus potto
GTCATAACTGTGTACAATGATTCAGGCTTGGAGTACAGTGTGCGGGCTTCCCATACAATCGGAGATATTTTTATCCAACTGATTAATGTAACATTCATGATATTTTCTCATTTACTATGTGAAAACAATTTTGATCCGTATTTAGAAGATTTCTCCTGACCCTTCACATATGTAGAATTCCACAGTATACATATACCACATTTTATTAACACACTCATGAATTGATGGGCACTTGAGTTGATGGCATATCTTTGTGATTGAGAATTGTGCTGCAATATAGCATTTGAGTGCAGGTGTGTTTTTGATAAAATGCCTTTTTTTCCCCTTAGGGAAGAGAATGAATCACTGGGATTGCTGGATCAAAAGATAGGTCTACTTTTCATACTTTGAGGAATCTTCATACTATTTTTTATAGAGGTTGTACAACAACAACAACAACAACAACAAAATAATAAATGGGACTTAATTAAATTAAAAAGCTCCTGAATAGCCAAGGAAACAATTAACAGAGCAAATAGACAACCTAGAGAATGGAAGAAAATATCTGTACTCTATACATCTGATAAAGGGCTAATAACAAGAATCTACAAAGAACTCCAGCAAAACAGCAAGGAAAAATCAACAATCCTATTAAAAACTAGGCAAAAGACATGAACAGAAGCTTTTCAAAAAAGATAGAATAATGGTCAACAAATGTTAAAAAAAATAATGTCACTAATCATCAGGGAAATACAAAGCAAAACCACACTGAGATATTGTTGGACTCCAGTGAGAATGGCTGTTATCAAAACATCCCCAAATGATAGATGTTGGCGTGGATGCGGAGAGAAAAAAACACTTACACGTTTTTGATGGGACTGAAAACTATACCACCTCTTGGATAGGAGATCAATAAGTTTTTGTTAGGGTGTTCATGATTCCAAAATGGATTAAATAGTGTAAATGTATAGTGATATTCAAATCTAGAGAAAAAAACTTGAGATGCCTAGAAACTAATGAGTAGAACTTAGGCAAATCAATTGTTAGATGAAAGCCAACATGAGATTTCCAAGGGATATTAGTAATGACAACTCTTGCTTTCAAATTTATGAGAAGATAGGCAGATCCTAGCACCTGTCTCTGGAAAACACATTCAAAGTCCTTCTAAATTCTGTCCACATCTTGGAAAATGCTATTTATATTCAGAGTAAGCCACCTCACTTTAGAAACTGTTGAGTTTCTAGTTCCTAGCCTGGTCACTAAGTAGGCACAATTATTCCATGAAAACTTTTCTGCTTCCAAAAAATCTACAAATAACATGGTCTGGAAGCTCCTTGGCTAAGATAAGACCTTCATTTTGTATCACCTATGTTTATTGCAGTTCAAGATGATACAATTCCTTTAAAAACTTTGTAAAGTTCCTGTGCACCAATTTGAAATCCACTGCATTAGATAAAATCCTTTCTTAAAATCTCTTCTAGGGAAGCCTTTCTTTACCTGGGGCTTCTTGTAAGTCTGCTATGAGATTACACTCTTAGGATTCTTAGAAGCCTTACAATTTACCAGAAAGAATCACAAATTAATCTTTAAGGTACTTAGAAGGCTTTTAGTTGTTTTGATAAGTCTCTATCTAAAATGATTCTGGAGGTTTCAACATTGCAGTCATAACATAGTCTTCATATTTATTATGAGACCACATTTTTCCAGATTTGGTCTTCATCCTAAGACTGTTTTTACTTAAGAATCTTTTTCTTGGAGAGACTGAAAACAGTATTATATTTGAGGCCATCACATCTCGGCTCTTTTCTATTTTCTCTACATAATCTTGGAAACAGAAAATTTTCTTCTTTGGCTTTTGACTCTTCTGTGGCTGATATGTGTGTGTGTGTTCGCACTGTACCTGACCAGGAGATCTCTTTAGCCAGATTTGTCAGTTCATAAGGCACATTTTCTCTTTTCCTTGCTACTGCAGGCAACAGTTTAAACATTCCTGCTACAGAAAAAAGATCATATTTCCTCTAGCTTCCAGAAACATTTCTCTCAATTACCTTTAAACTTTCAAGGACAGCTTCCTTAAGGACACTTAGACCTGTGACAGTAGTCGCCTTAAGGTCTTCCCAACTTTTGTCGATCACCCAGTACTCAGTCTCAAAGTCAATGCACTTTTTTTTCTTGGATTTTGTTGTTATTTTTGTTTTTAGCAGTATTCCACTCCCAGATAACAAATTCTATTTTGGTTACCATTGCTATGCAGTGAATTACTCTCAAACTTAGAAACATAGAATGATTTTACTGTTTTGCTCACAATTTTGTGAATTAGTAATTTAGAAAAGGCTTCAGTAGGGTAATTCTCTTTTGGAAGCTGTCATGCTGTTGTGGGTAGATACTGGCTAGGAATACAGAAGTCTGAAAGCTTGTTTGGGGTGGATATTCAAAATGCCTCACTCACTGGGCTAGCAATTGATGTTGGCTGTTCATTGGAAGCTCACCTGGGCCTTGACTGAGCGCTTACACTTGGGCTTCCAACATGGTGGTTGCAGGTTGGTTGGACTTCTTTCATAGTGGGTGGCTTATTTTAGAGAATGTCCCAACCAAATTGAAGCTACATGGCATTTTCTGACTTAGCCTTGGAAACCGTATCACTCATGTCTTACTCTGTTGGCTGAAGCAGTCATAAGTCTTTCTGATTTTCAAGAAGATGGGGCATAGACTCCACCATTTGATAGGAGTGTCAAGATGTGTTAAATCTACCACACTAGCATAAGCATATGAACAAACAGCCTTGATAATATGTGTATTTAGTAACTTGGCAGCAAACAACTCAGTTGAACAATATCCTTCATGCCAGGTTGGTTAAATTATTCCTGCAGCTAATCCAAATGTGGTGACTATAGAAGTCCATCTTTTCATCTAACCACTGGATTGCTGAAAAATGTTGGCTGTAAAATATTAGATTCAGCATGTTGGCAAAAGAAAACAGGGCCCTCAACAAGGCATATCTGGTGACAAAAACAATTTTCAGAACTTTATCTTTTGATTTAGACATGTGGTTTACTCAATCTTTTCTCTTCGTTTATTAAATAACTGCGAGGGGCACACCTAGACTCTGCCAGCTTTTTTTGAATTTAGTGATGATGGAGTTTCAGGCGGCTCCCGCAGGATCACATCTTGGCTCGGCTCGTTAGCAACAGTTCTCTACGTGTTTCGCAAAGATAAGCAGCTAAATGAGAAGAATCCAGATTTAGGTTTTCCTTGTTGGGAAAATGACAGGGATCTATTACAAACAGATATCTATGTAGCATATCAAGACTGTCATTAAATCCAGAGGCGACAGTTGAGAAGCTCACATGGGGAAGGAGTGGCTTTCAATTTGAATGGGAAATAGTTTTGCAATTTTGGATCAAGTTGACAGTGCTTTCTCATTATGGTGGTTGGCATCAATGTTGCTTAGATTGGCATAGCACCTTCCTATACAGGGCAGAATTGAAGAATAGCCCAAGTATTAAAGGATTAAGTTAATGTGATCTCAGAAAGGAATTCAAAGTACTAAAAATTATTTCACTTAAGACAAAGATAAAATGAATCACAATCCCCTCATCATTAATCTTCTCATATTTTTATCTTTGTCCAGGCCAGTCTTGTCCTTCCCTGGTGGTCTGGGGACCTCCCCAGCCTCTGCCTGTTGGCTTTCCTAGAAAAATCATTTTTATTGGAATACTGAGTCTTTTAATTTTTCTCTACACTCTTTAACTTTCTATAGAGTTCTCCCTTTGCCTCTTCGACTTAATTGAAACATTACTTTGCTCTGATGACATTCCCTTCCTCAAACCCAGCTGGAGTGGAGGGTGTACCTTTTCCTTTCCTCCAATTTTGAGGTTAGAGGATTGAACCAGATTTCTCTCAGTTCTCTTGTTTATCCTCTCTATGATACTGGTATAAATTTTTAACTTCTCTTGAAATTCTCCTTTCTCTTGGGTCTCAATACATCGTTCTCTGGGTAGTGCCCTTTCTTCATAGACTTTCTGCACTGGTTTATTCCCTTTGGGATTTAGTTCTAAAACTATGTCCATAATCTCCAATTTCTCAATCCCCTCACCCCTTGTTTCCCCAGTACAGTTATTCCTTTTCTCTAGTTTTATTTTAGTTAGTGGTCTATTTCTCCACTTGACCATGAAACTAAAAACTTCAAGGTCAATGCTTATCCCAGGGTTCAGTCATGACCACACAGGGTAGATGCTAACTCTAAATATTTCTCAATTTGTTCCATCAGTCATTGTCTTGGTTATGAGTCAAGGGGTGTCCAACCTAAGGCCCATAGGTTGCATGCTAATTTTGTGAGGACTTTTTAAATTATCTGTCGATATGTAGTAGCATTAAAAGTATATATGGACCTTTTTTTTTTTTTTTTGCTCATTGGCTTTCATTATTGTTTATGTGTTTAATGTGTGGTCCCAAACAACTCTTATTCTTCCAATGTATTGCAGAAAAGAAAAAAAGGTTGGACACCCTTGGTAGTCACCATCTTCGTCAGTTTCATCTTGGTGATCTCTTACCTGATTTCTCTGCTTTTGGTCTTTTGTATCTCAAGACCATTCTCAACAATGAGGCCATAATTATCAATCTATGATATAAGTAGAATTGCGATATTTTCTTTTTTTAAAAACCCCTGTTGGTTCCTTGTTTTTTACAGAATTAAATCTATCATACCAGTCCCACTTTCCAGTTTCATGTCTTGTGTGTTCTTTCTGCTTTATTGGAATAGCTTTCCACTTCTTTAAAACAGCATATGATATGTTCTTTCATGTTGCCTATGTACAGACTGAATATTCCCAGTATCTGGAATGTTTTTCTTCTTCCTTCCTCTGAAAAACAACCCCTTTCAAGATATGGTTCAAACATTATCTTTTGTTGAGTTGTTTTTCTTTTATAGAACCGAGGGGATAAAGTGGAATAAACAATATTTACAAAGTGTTAGGTATTTTCCAAAGCATTTTTTCAACTGTTTAAAAATTATTTAATTTAATCATCATAGTAACTCACGTAGTAATTATTATTACTCTATTTTATAGATGAAGAAACTGGGCTATAGAAGGGTAGATAATTCCTTGAAAATGTCAACTTACCAAAGGCAGAAATTGTATCTGCTTAGTTCTGTGCCCCTCAGCACCAAACTCACTGGTTAATTATAAGCATTCAATAAATATTCATAGAATGAAGAAAAATGGAAGGCTATTCCATTAAAGCAGGAGCAACAAAGAGGTAAAAGTCTTTAACATGAATTCTCAGAATAATAGGAGTTATTGTAACATGAGATAGGAAATAAGAATAGAGGTAAAAACGAGAAAATGTTTTTTTTAAAAAGGAAATGTGATAATTTGATTAGGCTCAAGGAGTAACACTTTGATGTTTATATTTGTAGGAACATATACCTATAAAGATTTAGAAAAGGATTGCTCTCCTACATAGAATATTTATGGGTTGTGCTATGTGATAATGTACCAAATGAGAACATGGTAAAAGTGAACATAGTAACACAGTCAATAATTTTTATTTTTTCAAGTTGACATCATTTCCCAGTATGCTAAAAGACCAAATCATATGATTTTGGTATTCTTCTTTTTTAGTCTATCTTAACACGTTATGAATATTTCAGAGTTCAGCCAAACCCTTCAAAATCTTATAAGTAGGGATATATATATATATTGTAATATATCTCTAGAAACTAAAAAGTTAAGTTTCGAAAACTCATAAGGCCTTAATATTTTAAAAATAACTATGTATTAATGTTTTCTTAACTAATATTTGAGATTTATGTAATTTTGACTTGCATAAAATACTAACATTACAAAGTTTCAAGTGGGTTAATGTTTTAAAAAATTAAACCATTAAAGCATGAAAACACAGGTGAATATTTAAGAAAAAATAAATACAAAATAAACATGACATTTGAAGGCAAGTAGTTGATACTTGACATGCAGAAAAAATTTCATGGTTTTCTTTTTGTTTCTAAATTTTATGTTTTTTAAAAATATGGTACCTCTAAAATAGGCCAAGAACTCCTGAAATTTTAGTGTGGGGTTCTGAGAACATTGTAGTCCAAACACGTAGTTGTGAAGTGAACAAAGAGAGGTGAAGAAGAATGAATGATTGACTATGGGTCATAGATGGGAGGTAAGAGCCAGTGGCCATCGCCCAACACATTTCTAAGTCTTTGCTTTCTTTTTATTCCCATTATTATTATCTATTTTTATCTTTTTACTTCATTTCTTAATTTCAGACTATTAAGAGGGTATAAACATTTTAGGTTACATGCTTCGCTTTTGTCATGCTTGAGTCCTGGCTCTAGGTGTGCCCATCACTCAAAGAGTTCTCTGCAGTGAATGCTTCATTTTCAATGGAGGAACAAAGCCATCTAGCTGATGACATCACAGGACTGGCTGCCATGTGGTTTGTCAAGGAAGAAGGGATTTATTTAGATTTTGTTTCCATCACCTTCCCTAGAATGGGCCCCAGGAGGACTAACACTGCAGAGTTGGAGGCATAAAATGTGATAAATATCCTTAAAATGTGGTTGGAGCCTCTAACTTAAGGAGTTACAAAAAACATAACTTAGAAAGAGGCAATTAGGAAGGATGTGCTTATCTTAGGTCTTCCCAGATTATATATAACCTTGCATTTTAGTATAAAACTGCCAGCGCTAGTAATGCTTTGGTTTGCTTTGTGGGGGAAGGGAGGCCGGATATTCAGACAAGTCAATTAAGGAAGAAATTCTTAAGTAAGAATTATCTTTATGGCTTGTAATTGTAAACTGTTCTATATTCTCTCTTTATGAAACAGAAATTATTATTCATGGACTATTCCCTCCTTTTCATGCTCTTGTCTTAAGTTTTACTCCAAAGGGTAGAAGGATCTGCTTTTACTCAGAAGTGTTTTGAAGATTTCCAGAACTGGGTTCCTTGCATTTCTCCCACTAGTACTTATCCAAAGCCGAGGGACCCAGCTCAGGGCTTTTTGAAAGAAAGCCCTCTCTTTGATTGTCCTGCATTTGGCCAGCTTCCAGCTTTGCTGCATGATGATGAAGTGGGCTTTTACCCAAAACAGTTCAGAAAAACTTAAATTATTCTCAAAACCAGAAAGTGTTATCAGACCTTACACACGGTTTGAAGCCCAGAAAACGGCTAGCTTTTCTTACCTCTAGACAGATGCTGCTACAAAGAGAGTCATCAGCAACTGCACGGGTGAGACAGAGACGTAAGACGGAGAAGAGCAACGTGCGTTCCTGATGCCTCCAGTGGGGATGCTGCCCTCTTCTGTCTCATGTCATTTCCTGCCCTCCCTCTGGCCTTTCCACGTGTCCAAATATTTATTAGAACTTTTACTAAGTCAAATGCACAGCCTTATCCTTTACTCATCAAGGGAAGGTAACTATAGTTCCTCTGGCCTTGTTTGCCACTTTATTCAATCCAGTATGAGGATGCTAATAAACATCAGGAAAGATCATCACAGTGAGAGAATGAAAGCTCAAGTGCAAAGTAGAAGAGCGGGGAAAAGATTCTATGTGAATTTAGAAGATGATAAAACTAGGTTCTTGCATTTCTTTGAAATACATAGGACATATTATTTTGTGGAATAAATTGTAAGTTGTTATCTATTATACTGCTTATAATGGGATGCTCCATGTTTTAGGTATTTTCTTACAGCAGAGAACTAAAAACCAATTTTTGATATTTCTCCAATCTACTAGATCAGGTCATTTCCTTACCCTCACCTTGGCCCAAGCCTTACATTCAAGCTTTTTTATTTGTATGACTCTCATTTTCTTGATTCTAGCTGGTAAGAAAAACTTCCCTAGTCCTCAGTGGACACTCAATTTTTTTGTCTTCCACTAAACTACACAGCCAGATCCAAGTAGGCCAAATATCTTGATTCCTCTGCTTGGAACTTGCTTGATCAATGTTGATGAAACCTTAGCTGCCCTCAAGGTCTGGTCATGGAGCTGGTAGCTGAACATCATTTGACTTATTCTCTGTTATTTGGCAATCTTTTATCCCCTTTCGGTACTGGCTCAGGGTAAGACTGACTTAGTCCTTTACTTCCTGGTCTAATATGCACCAGCTGTTAAGAAATATAAAGTAAATGAGATGGTGTGGTCTTGCTGTTTGGAACTTAAGGTTTATTTAGGAGTACAGATCAGTAAATGGGCAATCACACATCTCTAAGTGCTGGGAGAACAATGCATTATGTAGTCACCGACGGAGGGAGCATAATCCAGCTGTGAACATCCGGGAAGGCTTCCTGGAAAAGGGGGCATGTCAGTTGAGACCCATAGGATGAGCTAGAGGTAGCCAAATGAAACTTGGAGAAAAGAGCGCTGCAGGGTAAGCACAAGCCTGAAGCACAGAGGGCATGCCATATCTGAGAAAAGGAAAGTAATTCAACCCTAGTGGATCATCGTGTGTGTGTCTGCGTGTGTGCTTGTGTCTGCATGTGTGTGTGTTTATTAGGTTTTGGTGGAGTAGGTGGGAGTTGGGTGAGAAACAGCATAAGAAGGGGCTGGAGAGTGCTTTGTGAACCACAGGGCTCACCTTGAACTTGAATTTGTGTTTCTAAAGTGCTCACACTGTGGAGCAGTTAGGAGGCCAGGCAAGCAGATTCAGATGCCTGTGTTAGTTGGGTAGCATTGAAACTGCAGAGAAATGAGTGTGAAGGTGGAACTGGTGGGTTCAGTGATTGTTGAGACATAGGGAATGAGGAAGCAGGAGAAATGCATGATAGCCCTGTGTCTGGCTGAACCACTGGATGAACCATGATGCCTTTTTCCGAACTCACAAAGGATATGCATGGGGTTCTATTCCCTGTAATCAGCCACAATTTCTTAAGGAGTATTTCCTTTTTCCTCATTCTTACCTTAACTGCTCTTTGCTTTCTCTTGTTTTTCTGTTTTCTTGCAGGCTCTGGTCAAGTTTCCCTAAAGTGGTTTCTGACTTTGTTCCATCTTAGAGGTGATTAACTTTTCTCTGATGGACAGCCTTGCCTCACAAAGGTCATATATGTATGTTCACTTTCTTCTCTGTTGGAACACGTTCTACCTTTTATTTTTCAGGCAAAGTTTTGCCAATCTATTGAGGCCCAGATCAGCTATGACTACCTTAGTGAAGCCATTCCCACCACTCCTGGGGGTGGATTTTGTAGTTCTATCTCATTCCTTTGTCTTTATCCTGATCAACAAGATTTACAACCCATTGTAATGTCTCTCTCCTTCTTACTCGCCTTCCTGCCATCCCATCATTTCATACTAGATTACCGTCAGCAACTTGAACTCAAGGATTCTACCTGTCCTATTCCTATTTCCATTGCCATAATGGGATGCATTTGCACATAGTTAGGTATTTAATAGGAGTTTAATGAGAAACTATGAATGAACTTCTCATATCCTTTTTTTTTTTTTTTTTTTTTTAGACAGAGTCTCGCTATGTTGCCCTCAGTAGAGTGCCATGGCATCACAGCTCACAGTAACCTCCAACTCTAGGGCTTAAGTGATTTTCTTGCCTGAGCCTCCCAAGTAGCTGGGACTACAGGCGCCTGCCACAACACCTGGCTATTTTCTGTTGCATTTGTCACTGTTCTTTTTTAGCTGGCCCGGGCTGGGTTCGAACCTGTCAGCCTCGGTGTATGTGGCTAGCACTGTAACCACTATGGGCACTGAGCCTCATATGCTTTCTTTACAAATTACTCCCAACATTCAATTCCTTCTAAATTTTTTCAGTTATTTCTATGCGTTAGCCAGTTTACCAACACATATTTCTGTCCGTCTTGCAATGATTGTGAATAATCAAGCCAAATCTATGGCACTCGTGAGTCTGTTATGAAATGCTAAGTTCAAGAGCAGATGAGTGCTGTGTATGAACAGTGTTGACCACACCAGTTCTCTATCACAGCATACAATGCTTCATAAACTCACAGAGAAGATTAGCTGTAATCACTTAGGTAAATTACTTAAACATTTCTAAGACGAATTACTTAAACCTATCTATGCCTTTCCAAATAAGATATAAAATGATAATAATCCCTAGCTCATTAACGTGTTGCAAGAATTAATTGAGAGAATGCATTTAGAGCACTTGGCACAGCACCCGTGAACACAGCAGAAATGCTCAACAATGCTGTCTAGTTTTAATCTCCGCTTTCTCTGTATTTAAACTTTATATGTTTTTATGATTCCTGCCAATTTTTTGAACATTATTTTAACAGACTGGTGATTGTGTCTGTGTATACCTGTGTGTGCATTTAATACTTATTGATACATTAATTTTAAAGAAAGTAATGTATGGTCAATCACTTACACTAGAGCTTTCACGATGTTTACATTTGTCTTGTTAAATCTCATGTCATGCCATTACTTCGTCATTTAATTTCTGCTTATGTATTTCTTCTTCCTACAGTGGGAACCATATCTTTTATTTCTTTAGATCCCTGTAGTGCCAAGTTTTATGCTTATTAGGCTTTCAGAAAATATCTGAACAATGCTAGCCTTGCCCTCTTGACCTGGAAAAATGGGAGAAACCGTTCAATCTCTTTAGTTATGTCTGCAACGAGCCATCAGCCTCTGGAGGGTGAGACAAAGAGGTCAAGAATGATTATTTCCCACTAGTGCAGAAAGCCTTGAGAGTCCTCTCATCTTTTCTCTGAAGTTGTAGGGAGTTCTTTTTCCTCTTCCTACTGCTCTGCATTGCAGGATCCAAAGCGAATTTCTGAGGAACTAAGGAAGGGTGAGAGCTAATCCAGGGTTCTTCACTCACCTCCAGAGCTGCAGTATTCAGAGATCAACCATCTGGGTTCAGAAACGATGACGCGTTCTAGCAAGACATGTGGTTAAAGACATCAGGATATCCTCCGGCCACGCAGTCCCCAGCCTCCTGTCAGTGTCAGTTATAAAGGGGCAAAGCATAGGGTCTTCCTTCCTCCCTCCTTCCTCCCATTCCTCCTCTCCTCCTCCCCCATCCTTCTTTCTCTCTTCCTATTTAGGATTTCTTTCTTTCTTTCTTTTTTTTTTTTTTTTACTGTTTTTGTAAAAATAATGCATACTTATTACAAAACAATTCAAAAAGTATAGTAATAGTAATTTCATCTTTTCCAGATTGCCTTTCTGATTTTTATCATGATCGCCTGTTAGGATTAGGTGTTAGGTCTTATGTTTGTGGTTGCTGCACGCAGTGTAAGTGATGACACTTCTGACAGTGTGGTCCAGGCTGGCACCAGAGGCTTCTCTGTGGAACGGGCTTGCCTGTGCTGGATCTTCAAAGTGCCCTGCTGAGATCTTCATGGCATAGTTTCGTTGTCTCAAGATCTCACCTTTCCTTCATTGGGAGAAAGGTACCTAAATGTAAATATGGTGAAGCTAGGACAACGACGGATACTCTGAGTAGCTGATGATACCCAGATGAATGATGAATGAACCTCAACAAAACTTTCTCAACACATTATCCCATTTGATCCACGCCTCCCACACTCCCTTTGTAAGATCAATTTCAAGATTCAATTTCGGCCTCATCCCACTGGAGGTGCATTTCTCATCATCTCCTTGGTGGGGAACATGACATCACAAACAAGTGGATTTTAAGGTAGGAGCCAGGAAAAGACAAGCAAGAAGGCAGAGTTCAAATGGAAAAGAAAGATTCAAATGGGAAAGCCAAGTGAGAAGAAATCTTCCCCAGGGAGCAGCAGTGGAGAGGAAGCCAGCCCAAAACATTGCCGAAGTACCAATGATATCGCCTCTTCTGCAGAGCAAACTATCAGAGGTTACCAAAAACTTCCAAGACCTTCCTGATCTTCAAATTGTCTGATATTAATGGAGTTGGTAAATAAAGCACCAACCAAGGCACCCAGTTTCTAAAAAGCTGAAGTGCTAGCTCCAGTGTCCGACAGTCTCCGTTCTCTGCCTATTCTGTGCAGTGACGCACGACATTTCTCCCTCTAACAGTTGGATACACATATAGACCCAATCTAATGAAAGACTCAGAAGCTTCCTTCCAAAATATCTACTTGATGACACTTAGTGAGACACAATTCGTAATAAGAAAAGGTGAATAGTACTTTGAGAGTCAAAGACGAAAGATCCCAAGGGTATCTGGTGTAATTAAATTTGAGCACTGTTTTCTCTGAATTCAAATATGTGTGTAGATTTAAAAGAAAAAGGGAAATAATGTATGCTGAAGGATGCAACTCTTTGTGCTTTTATAAAAGCAACTTTTCAAGCTGGCTTAAGAAATCTGTCGGAGGAACCATACCCACTCGTCTACCCTGGAGTGGTGATGGTACCTCCCCTAGGAAGGTCTTACCTGTGCACAAACTCAGAGGACACAGCGAAATGCTGTGAATGCTAGTATTAATAAAATTATTAGAGGATTAGATCAAAGCATTAAACTATTAATCTCTCAGTTATACCTTTTATACATTGACTAGGACGGTTTTATTGTCAGGAGATGAAAGAAATGGAATTCGGAAAAATTCTCTCATAGAGCTTTCCTCACAGTGTATGCGCATTAAACATTTGATGAATTAATAAGTAATTGATTGAATGAATTGGCATCACCCTATGTGTATCTTTTAAGATGTCTGTCAGTTTATTCTAAAGTTTCCTACATATTTTTCTCAATGATGAGTTTAACTTCTTTAGCTTTGGCAGTTAGGTTATAATGGGCATGCTTCTGGAGAAAGTTACAGTAGCTATCACATTTTATCAATATTGTTATTAATATTTTATAGCATATAATGAGCAATATTTAAATCCAATGGGAGCCAAAGTCAGGCAAGCTTATTTTGAAAACCATCGAATGTAAAACACTAATATTTTAAGGGCTTTCTATTTTATGCACTCCAAATGGCATATATAAAAGAAATGTTTTTAAACAACGATTCACTCATTTTAAAGATTTTTTTAGAAAAGAAGTTTGGAAATGTCCCTAGGTTGTACACAGAAAATCAGTGGCAGATGAAAGCTAGAAACTAAGGAATTTGTTTTCAAATTTCATACTCAACCAATTGGAGACAGGCTGTCTCCAACTATATTTTCTTTTTCATAGCTATAAAGTGAATGAACTCAAAGACTAGTCTAGCGTCCTGCTGCGATTAATATGAAAAAGGACAGAGGAAGAAAAGATTCCTCATTAATGGATTTATATTCTAGTGATAGGGTTAGGGGGTGGAAAGGTCATTTTGAAAAGTAAAGTGAAATATAGAGCATGCAGAAAATTTATCTCGTTATCTGACTTAGAAACATGAGGCTGCACGTTATCCTCTGTTCGTTTATTTTTTCTCCTAGTTGTCCTTTTATTTTTAGATAAATGTGAGTCAGACAGATGAGACAAGAGTAATTTTTAGAAACCCTCTTCCTTTCCAAGCTTTTGGGAGCAGAGATTTGCTCTTTTTATATAATGTGATTGGAAGTGTCATTTGATCGTAAAGGAAGAAAGTCTAGAAGCAAGAAATTGAATCTGAATTTGTGGATAAATTGGTTAAGAAAAATCTTATTACAAGTTGAAGTTGCCCTCTTTGCAAGGGTATTAGGCTGTGATCAGACAATGTAAAACTTAATTTAAAAATTGAAACGGAAGTTCTCTCCAGTTGTTAGGGGGAAAAATAGAGGAAAGATGTTATAACTCAGAAAGGGTTTTTTTTTGTTGTTTGTTTGTTTGTTTGTTTTGGTTCAACAAGGTGCAGGGGATTAAAAGGTAACTATTTTGGTGACCCTGGACTTTATGACAAGTCCATGACATACAAACAACTTCACTTAGTTTTCAATAATTACTTAGCCAAGGATGTTTTATTTCACAAATATTTAGCACCTAAGGTGCATCTTAGAAGGGTACAGGCGAACCTTACTAAATGCAGAATACAAATGTCTTCATATAATGACTGAGAAAATGCCAGAAAGGCTATGTTGATCAATTTGATGAAAATAGTTCAGATTGTGTATGAAACCAGTCCATTGTACCCCTTGACTGCACTATTGTACACAGCTATGATTTAATAATAAAGACAATAAAAAAAATATTTAGATGATGAACTTGAGGCCCTGAGAATCTACATGTTTTCCTGCAGTACCCAGGATTTGGGTCCAGCTTTGTCTGATTCCAACCCTCTACTCTTTCCCTTCTCAGAAGTTCTCCAAAGGCGTCTGCTAGCTTCTAGCATGGAGGCTGCAGCCGAATAAAGCACATTGCGCCTCGCTGACTTCACGGCAAGACACACACAAATCCACACACACCGCTTGTGACCTGGGTGATAATCAAGTCTGTGCCAGGCGCTGCAGTAGCACAGAGGATGGAATGATCGGCTCTGCCGGGGTGGAGTGGAGCGGGTCAGTCAAGAGGAGAAAAGGCTCTTTGATTTGGGTTTTCTTCATGGAGAAGAAACCGTAGGTCATCTAAGGAGGAGGGAAAAGTTCCCACGAAATGGCTTGAGGCAGTCACATGGAGGATTGTCTGGAAAAATATGGACCAGACAGTTGAAGGTGAATTTCAAATAAACAACAAATGATGGGTTAGCATGGTATATCCTATGCAATATTTGGAACATACTTATACTATGTCATTGTTTATTATGTATTAGAAATTCAAATTTACCAGGGCATTCTGTAATTTCATTTGCTAAGTCTGGCTGCACTATGCGTTCAGGCTGAGTTGGAGTATAGCATATAAGGCATACAGCACCAGAAGGGATCTAGAGACAGTTAGGTTGAGGCTTAGATTAAGGCTTACACACAGAGAACCTGGTCTTTGCTATAGATGGGTAAACAGGATTAAAAACAGAACTACTGGCAGTGCTCGTAGCTCAGTCGGCAGGGCACCAGCCACATGCACCTAGGGTGGCAGGTTCGAACCTGGCCGGGGCCTGCTAAGCAACAATGACAATTGCAACCAAAAAATAGCTGGGTGCTGTGGCAGGCACCTGTACTCTCAGCTACTTGGGAGGCTGAGGCAAGAGAATCGCTTAAGCCCAAGAGTTTGAGGTTGCTGTGAGCTGTGATGCCACGGCTCTCTACCCAGGGTGACAATTTGAGACTCTGTCTCAAAAAAATAAACAAAAAACCCAGCATTACTCTATGCAACAAATATATTTATCCTACTACTGGGATCATTTATACCACCTCCCAGGTAAAAATAACAAGCAATTTGAATAATGTATCATCTCTAGTGAAAAGTACTTTTTTTGTTCATTGTCATATAATAAAATGACTTGCAATAAACTTTCAAATAACCCCCTAAAGGCTGATCATTCTTTTCTATTTACAGGAAATGTGGGAGAAAGGCAAGGAGTGCTTTAGATACAGGAGTAACTTAAATAAAATGAGCAGGAGGATAAAAAACAGAAACACTTAAATCACATATACAGTATATATGTGTTTCCTGTTTAATTTTTAAGTGGGAGCAAAAAAGACAGAAGAAACAGTATTCTCCTTGTGCAAATCCTGTCTAAACTAAACCAAAGATATCTTGCCCTGACTCAAGAGCATGGAATTCTTCCCAGAGTCACGGAAGAAGGCACTCCTTGCATGGAGACAACTAGGAATCACCCCAAGGCCGGCAGGTAGCATTTTTGCATTTGTTTACAATTTTAAGGGTAATAGATTGTTTAGAAAGATGTTTTGCTACTGGGTTTGCTTAATGATGTCCAAATAACTGTGACATTAGATGTCCCTAACATTTGTAGGATAGGTTGAAAGGAGACATCTACACATTTTAATGTAACATTTGGAAATTAAAATGGCTTGTGAGAGCAGCAACTGCATACCAATTTAGATTTTTCTCTCCCTCCTCATTAAATATGTGACTGTGTCTTTTGTTTACTTTTCTCCTAGCTCCAGAAAGGATTTAAGGCAGCTCGTAAATATGTGCAAGACTGATCACTCCTACACATGTGGCCGCTCAGGCATTTTGATGATTACACATTTTAAAGTTAAAAGCAAAGACTTCTTTATAATTAGTGTGCTCTTTGGAGGAAAGTTTCAGTATTCATCATATTTTACCAACAATATTATTTTATTGTTTAATAACAATAATTTTCATTCTATCTAGTGAACAGTGGCATTACAAATCCCATAGGAATGACAGGATAGCACTTTTATTTTGAAACCATTAGATGTAAAACCTCTATTTGACTTGGAGAATTTGCCTTGGTTTCATTTTTGTTTAGTAGAGTATTTTACTGTTCTTTGCTTAAGCTTTCCTTCACTTTACATGAGCTTAAGGAAAGATAAAAATCTAGCTGTAGTAAACACAACCTGAGTTTTATCGTTAACACATTGATATAAAAAGACCAGACACATAACCACAGTATATGTTACTCATAGTGAGTGACTTTGATTCAGTGTTTTCCTGAATTGTTTTTGCTTCGGTAGGCATGCTAGTCCTACTTAAAAAGAAAGTGGTATGAGTAATCGAAAATGTGGGTTGATAGGGTGGTGCCTGTGGCTCAAAGGAATAGGGCGCCAGACCATATACTGGAGGTGGTGGGTTCAAACCTGGCCCCAGCCTAAAACTGCCAAAAAAAAAAAAAAGTGGGTTGATAAAGAGGAAGGTAATTTCTAAACCATGGTCTAGTTGGCTTTGCTTGGGAAAAGATTTAATCATCAGCAAGAATGGTTTAGGAGTTAGGAAAACATATCGTTGATAGGGACAGTGTAACATGTTGAAATGGGTTGCCTTTCTGAAATTGTTTTAAATGATGCCATCTTGTCAAATGAGTTGGGTTTTTACTGAATCTGATAATGACAATTAGGCTCCAAAAGAGTTTAGGCTGGACAAATGGCTACATCTCACAGGCTGAAGGTTATTAGGACAAACAATAAACATACAGCTCTTTACCTGGGCTCAAAAAACTAACTGGACAAATAGTTCCCATACCAAACTGTAAAAAACAACGGTCCAAGTCTGTTAGGTAATAAGGAGTTCAATACAAGTCAACAGAGTGTTGGGCTACAATAAATCTAATAGGATTTAGGGTCAATTTTGGAGCAAACTTACAAGGCTATGAAAGTTGTGATTATGCCAATCTGCATTCCACAGTGGTCAGATTTTTTTTTAAATCCTGAGTTTATCTTAACGTACACTTTAAGAGCATACTTTCAAAATCAAAAGATGTGCTTGATGGGAGGATATAAAACCATGCCAAAAGAAAAAAAAAAAGAAAAGAAAAGCTATAGGAATAGAAGATATTTTACATGGAAGGGAGAGGAGCTTTATTATTAAGGAGGAAAAGGTTTATTCTCTCCAATGTCAAATGAATAAAAGGACAAATAAAGAAAAGTGTCTGTATAAAGACGGGCTTAGTTATAACCAATTCTTTGTGGAGAGAATGGACTGTCTTAGGACCTCAGCATTTCTCACCTGTTGAAAAGGCTGGAGAGAGAAGATTTATACATTGGATCCAGATGTAGAATGTTGAGGTCCTTTCCAAATCTGCTATGCTAGGATTCTAAGGATATTAGGGTATTCACATATGTTTTCCGGTATGCCTATTCCTAACACAATCAGTTATTTCAGGAATTTTTGTGAAATTACAAAAGGATATCCTCAAACACCAAAATACCCTTTTTTAACCTGTAGAAAAGCAACGAGTTGATTGGAATTTTTGTTTTGATGTGTAGGTATCTAGATGTAGCTTGTTTTGTGGCTCTTGGGTCATCTTGCCTACATACATGTCTTTTCAACATAGGTCTCAATATAAAAAGGCAAAATGAGTTACAAAAAGCACACATAAAACTCTTACCAAAGTGGTTCTTAAAATAAATTAGCTGCAAAATTTTATTTATCAAAAATTTTTATATTGCTCATAACTTAGTCACAATTGTCTCTTTACAGCCTTTTAAGATAGAGTGACAAATCTCTAATTAACAAATACTTGTCAAGCCACAACCAGTGATTAACTTATTTTCAGGAATATTTGATATTATAAAATATCCACATGACAAAATACGTAAGTCAGTTCCTTGGAGTTTGTTTTAATATGATTATAAAATCAATTGTATGGTTCTTTTTTTCTTCCTATCAACACTCCCTCTATTTCATTTTTGCTAGTCACCAGCTGGTTTTTTTTTCCCATCACAAAATGACTTTAAACTGCGAGATAATTCTCCAAAAGGGATTTGTTCCAAAAGTTCCATGGAGCCAACTATGTCAGCAATGGAAAGAACTAGTACATTTTGTTTTGAAAATAAAAAAAAAAATCCTAGATCTGGAAATTTGTCTGCTTAACCCCCAAATACTCTTGACTCCAGAATTCCAAATGAATAAGTTTGCCTTTTCTTTTTCATTTATTTTTAAGAGTAGGAGGCAAAATTTGGGGGGGGGTTAATCTTTAAATGGCATCCCTTGTAAGGTACTGTGGAAGGTTAAATTATGGTACAATAGTGTCTCTGTTAAATTAGATGATTAGATTATTAGAATGTATGTATTAGAACGTTTTATAACCAGGAGTCCAAATTAGGATAAGAATTTTGATGTAATTTTTAGTTAAAAAGTTTTGGTATTAAGTTCCATTAGTATCTTAGTATCTTGCTTTCTTTCCTCTCTTGATATCTTAATATTATTACAAGGTACATTTAGTTCCAGAATTAAGAAATCAGTTTCAAGTACCCAAACCATACTTTTAAATAAATATTCTGGAAATAAACCTTTAGGCAGAAAAGTAGGTGACATGTTGCCTTCACAGTCTTGTTTTCTAATAAATTCAAGCCACTTGAATCCACTCCTTTCTAGGTAAAACATACAGTAAGAGCTGAATATCTGGGGATACCTGCACTAATCTTTTGCCTTAAGACAGAAACTCTTGGGACATGGCAAAGTGCAGGAGGGTTAGACAATTGTGTTGGAAAAACTGTAGTTATTTAGCTCTCCAGGAGACTTTTAAAAACAGAGGCTTCTCTCTTATCCTATGTTCTCAAACTCTTACCATATGAAGGGCTCGCTCTAAAGCAGTCAGTGCATCTTACGTTGTCTAATTAAAGAATAAATTTGTGCATTCAAAGCATACATTTTTGAAAACCAAAGTCCTACTAAAATATGAGGTCTCGTGGTTATACATCATTTTAATAGAGCTACATATTAAACATAATTTTTACTTCATGAAAGAGCTTAGAGTATGCATGTTGCCGAGGATTAAGGTCTATCCTAAATACTTTCTCAGAGAAGCTAGTGGAAAATTAGATGCATCCCACCAGGCAATAAATATATCATACTACGCAAAATTTAAACTCAAGAACAATCAACCCCTTTTCTTTGTTGTTTCAAAGGAGAAGTGGATTAGACCTTTTAAGAAAGAGATCAAGAGCATTTTATGGGAAATTGAGAAAAAAACTCAATTTGGACTGCAATCAAAATGTTATGAATAGTACTTTCTAAGTAATGACGCATATCAGCAGCATTTGGAACCATAAGAACAATGTGATAGATTTTAATCCTTTGGGACTCCAGCTCTGTGGGAAGTGCTCACTACACAGACATCATTTATAGGTTTCCAGTTATGACCTACGCCTAAAAGACATTTTAATGATAACTGGAGAAAGTAGATAGATTGTCTTCCTGGAGTGTTGAAGTTCCTGCTTGTTGTCATCCTCAGCTCCATGAAAGAGCAGAGGCTTTCAAAGGTACACTCAGTTTAGCAGTCAGGGTGCGAGACCAAAGGGATGGGACTATCCAAGATAAAATGTGCCAGAAACATGCACTCCTCAGGATTTCCTGTGGGAGTCTGACCAAAATAAAGCAATATTAATAAATATAAACGCTGGAACACTATTATCAACAGAAACAGGGTCTTGAAATGTACCCTTGAAATTCTTCTAGTTTCCTCAGGCAGGTCAACTATTTGAGTGTAACTGTGCAAAATGTTAGACCTCTCTACGGGGACAATTGCTTTAAATTATATTAAAGACTCAAAGACTTGAAAAGACATGTTAAAGGAAGGAGTTTAATTTGTTGGATGCTCTAAATCTTTGAGCTCACTCAGGGTCCTTTGACCCTCTGAACTTGAAAACATTTTGGGAAAAAAATACTTTGTTTCAAAGCATCTGAACATCAAAAAAATATGCAGTTGGTTAATTTTTATTTTTCCCCATCTTTACAAAATATTTAGAGAGAAAGAAATATCAGGCGATGCAAATGGAACAAAAGAAAGATGAACGAAATAACAAAGGGAGAGAATACTTGTCTTAAGCCATAAAGAACTGTCGCACTCCTTCAGATTTTATCCCAATAACTTGAAAAACATCCCTTCAAATGTAGTTTTAAGTCAAATAAAATTTCTTGACTGTAAGTTTCTCATGGGGCATGGCTTTATATGATTTGAGTCTTTGGTCTCGCCCACCTTCTGTACCATTCCAAGCAACCAAACCATAACTAACCTCCCTTCCTGTCACTTAGCCACCAATAATGTGGAGGAATGAAATGACTTCTGCCTCTTTTCTTTCTCTTTGCATTATGGTTTCAAAGTAATTTTTTAAAAAAATTCCACAGACTATGATTTTCCTTAGTTTAGTTAAAGGAGCTACTGTATATAATATTCCTCTCAAATCTAGTCATTTTACAATCAATTTATCTTATTTTTATAAGGTTATTTTTCCAATAGGACTAATCATAAAAGTCCTTGATTTCTCCAGCTTTAGGCAAAAATGAGTGGTATACTAATGTCAGAGAAAACTGAGAATGGAGGACCAGGCAATAATCACTACTCTTACTTAAAAAATAAATAAATGCACATAAATCTCAGAGGCTTCTGTTTTATAGTTGATAAAATTCTCAAGTTTGTTCTTTTGAAAAGTAATTTCTTTAAGGGTAAGAATGATCAAAGTGGTAATATATCAAACCTAGTAATGGAATCACCAAACATGTCACTAGAGCAGTATTTTAGACCTCCAAAGACAAGGAATATTACTATCTTTTTAATTGCTTACATATTAAAATGTAAGACTGGGGATTAAGCCAACAAAATGAAATGCTCAGAATCAAGGTTCGTTATTGGACACACAGAAACATCTAAGTCCACGTTATTTGTGCGTTGACTATCGAATGTATGGCTCTGGCTTAGCGTAGTAAGCAGCTCTTCTCAAATAAATGTCCTTCTTCAACAGGTCTGAACTATAATCACATTGGTAATTTGGCCCCAGATGAAAGGGCTAAAGATAATTGAATGAATATGTTTACATCTATTATTTTCTAGTTTTAAGTAATATTAATGATCTAGACCCTTCCTCACTTTTCTCTTCCCACCAACGAACGGTTCAATGCTTGCTTAGTCTTCCAAACCAGGTCTCCGAGAATAAATGGTTTGTCTTCACTTGCAGCTGGTAACCCACAAACCGTGGTTGGTTTTTGTTGGTGATTATTTCTTTTTCCATTCTTTTTTTTCCCTTTGCTTTTAATTTTTTAATAAGGAGCTCTTTAACATAATAGAAAGTCATGTCCTCAGAAATATTTTTCCAAATGCTTTTTATTTTCTTGCAATCTACTCTTTCAAGAGTGCTTATCTTATGAGAAAGGACCCTATCACGGACTGAGTGTCTGTAGAGCTGTTGAAAATACTGAATGATTACAATATGGCAGAAGAATGATACCTAACACCGACTTCCTGGTTTTGTTAACTGATTACACTTTCTGTGAAATATAAATGACTTTATAGATTAGCAGCAAGAACTAGTTATTTCGTCATAGTTTTTGTCTAGGGTAGATGGTCCGGGCTATTTACGCACGAAGTCTTTTGAACTGTAGCGTACTTTTAGTCTTCAGGTTTAAATTGAGACTTTTTTTCTAGCACTTTATTCTCTATTTTTTGGCCATGGATAAAGTTTAGACAAAGAAGCACTTCAGTTATACATTTAACTCAAAATCACTGGGAATCAGGAAAATTTCAGTGCATGATAAAACTGTGTTGCTATATCAGCCCACAAGGCCTTTATTATAGGTTCTGGGGTTCAGGCTAACAAAGATGTAATGATAATAATCATCATATAGGATAAGAAGAAAGAAGTAGAAGGAAGAAGGTATATTATAGTTAATGAATAAATGCATCTAATAAATGACAGAAGTTTGTATGTAATGTTTAGGACTAGCATATTTATCAATTTCTTTTGACTTTTTCATTCACAAGGGATGTTTATAGTTGAGCAGTCAATCCACACTGCATTGGACTTTTGAACTTCCCATTAAAAGGAGAAGGCTTTGTCAGGGAGAAATTTGAATTTGTACAGATTTGAGAAGTGATGTAAGATAACACATACTGTGTTTTACAGCCTTTGAAGCTCAGACCCTCCCAGCATATAACACACACATCATTCCAACACTCACAGAGCTGAGCTGTGATGAACAACTCTACTGAGACTGTAATTACTCAAACAGTGTCCTGTCCCCTGCCTCACCAAAACCCTCCTCCATGCACAGGCCCCTGTGAACCCTCTGTGCTGAGGAGAGAGATGTGGCCATATCTGATGTCAGGAGTCAGTCTCACGCTCATTATCTACCTTATTATTACCTGGGAACCAGATGCACAAGTCTTTCTTAACCTGGCAAATGATCGGGTTTAATAACACCCACCCTTAACTGAGGATCATCTTTGCTTCAGTTTTTTTTTTCTTTTCATATTTTACACCTTAAAATATCATTTGACTTGGTTGAGGTTTTGTTTATCATTGATTCCCAGATGAAATGAAATTTTAATGAGTAGAAAACAGAAAGTATTTATAAAATTTCTATCTCCAAATTCCTCTTCTTTCAATTTGTTCAGTCTATAGAAAACAAAGCATGGCTTAAACCTAGGGTCAACAGGATTCTACTTTGGAAATAAGATCTTTGCTCCTCTTGCACAAATATATCTTGCTCTTTGGGTGGATATCTTCAACTGCACAAAACTCGCTAATTAATGCCCAATTTCACTTTTAAAAAAATAGCAGCATTTGAAACCTCTTTCTTTCTTTCCTTTTTTTTTTTTTTTTTTTAATTTAATCATAGCTATGTACATTAATGCAATCATGGGGTACAATGTGCTGGTTTCATCTTTCTTATTGTTAAAGTGGAAAGATTGCTATATTCAAAGCACATAGTTTCATTTTCAAGTAAGAAAGCTTCAGCCCTCTATTATGAATGACTGGAATTCTAAAAACAACAACAAACTGCTTAGATACTTTTCCAAGACTCACAGTCTGAAGCCTTTCCATTTTGCCAAACCTCCCACCAGACAAGTAGGAAAGATAAACAAAGCAACAGACCCCTGGGTTGTACACATTGACAAGATTGCAGGCCCTAGGATTAGAATGTTTCGTCCCCATATCCAATGTCTCCCAGATGGACATGTAGTAGGAGGGAGGAGGAAGCATGAGGTTAGGAACTTAGAAAGATTGGGCAGATAGTCCAGGCGCTGGGTAGATGAGGCAGCCTGTAACTTATTAGCAGAAAATCTCCCAGGGGCCCCTGCAAACATCCTACAGCCGGCAAAGAAAGCAGAAATCTTCTGACAGTCGAGGCTTAGCATGATGCCTGCACCCATTGCCAACCAGGGCATCGCTCACCGTGTGCTGGGGAGAGTCCAGGACACTCTGAAAGTAGAAAGCCTAAAATCAATGTCTCCTGAGCTGAAGATGGGCAAAAAATATCATTACCATGACTGCTTTTATGCAAGAGGAGAGTGAGAATGAGAAGGGAAGAAAACGCATATTTGACATTTCACATGTCACTTTTAATTGATCAGGTGAGCAAGTGACTGTTTAGCCGGCACAGAATACCAAAGGTGTGTGTCAGAAAAGTAAAGGAAAAAACCTTTTATTTTTGGTGTGGAATTTACTGAAAAATTCTTAAGGTTTTCATGATTATGTTTATCCCAAGGGTAAATATCCTAAGGATAAATATAATTCTGTTACTGCAAGATAGATTTTTTTTTGACATTGCACGTTCAGTCCATCAAGGAATCATTGACTAACCTATGGCTGTATTTGTTTAAAAACAGTACACTGAAAAAAAAAAAACAAAAAAACCCCAAAAAACAGTACACTGAGGATCTCAGAGTGCACTGGACTCTCCTACCAGCAGGATAATGGAAGGATCTAGAAAGGCCACAGAGGTCACTCACCCAAAGTTTCTCTATCCCAGCAGATGCTGTGGCTCCTGTTATTTATTTATTTATTTATGTATTTATTTATTTTTTTGTAGAGACAGAGTCTCCCTTTATCACCCTTGGTAGAGTGCCGTGGCATCACACAGCTCACAGCAACCTCCAACTCCTAGGCTTAGGCGATTCTCTTGCTTCAGCCTCCTGAGTAGCTGGAACAACAGGTTTCTGCCACAATGCCCGGCTATTTTTTTTGTTGCAGTTCGGCCGGGGCTGGGTTTGAACCCACCACCGCCGGTATATGGGGCCGGCATCTTACTGACTGAGCCACAGGTGCCGCCCTGTGGCTCCTTTTAATTAGAAATATTTTGTACCATCCTCTTTCCTAACTGAAATAAAATTCATATAGTTTTTCCACCTATGTACATTGTCTTAAAAACTTTGATAAGTTCCTTACCTATAATAAAAAGGAGAAATAAAAGAAAAGGCAATTTTTAATAAAACCTTAAAATGTTTTACTAAACATGTGGCAACTTAGGTGCAACTACATTAGAAAATACAATGACATAGTTTGAGGTTTATACCTACTTAAAATGAATGAGCTTGGATTCAAATCGAGACAATACTCAATACATCTATATTGGCATTTTGAAGTAAGGGCTAACTAATTATATTGTTATAAATATTTGGATTCACTATGAATGTGACACTAAAATGTCGTGATATATTTTATCAGCAACTCAAATACTAGAAGTTTTACATTTCTAGAGAAAGTAATTGTATTAAAATACTTTATAATTTTATGCAAAAAAGAATTGGCTGCTAGGCTCAGATAATAATAAATAGGTTTGCCCCCGGCACCTGGGAAACATTTGACAGCTGTGTGGACATGTCCAGATGGGCCTTTTCTGTAGATAAGAGGACATTGACCGTTCCTGACCAGGTCCGCTAGATACCAATATCACTCTCCGGTCTCAGATCTTTGTGAGAGCCATAGTGGTTCCTTTATAATTTTCCAAACAGTTTTGCACCCAGGTGTCAAGAACTATTTTTCTATTCTTGCCTTCTCAATATACATATTTAAAAGTTAGGTTTTGACAGGTTGCACCCTTTGTTTAATATCACACTCGTTTGTGCTCTGATCTGGACTACTCATCAGGATCATGTATTCATCGCTGACGACCTCTCTACATCGACCACCTCCTCACCTTGACCTAATTTTCATAGACTGGACACCCACCTATCAACACAGTAGGCCTAGTCCATATGCTGACACCTCTGTATGTTGGCCAGTTTGTTAGAGTCCCTGGGGTGGTCAACTTACAGAGGTTCTACTGTAGTTTTAAATGCTGCATAAACTCTCTCTAATGGCTTACATCCTTATATCAGACTCCATCAAACTTTGCATTTTTATATCTGTTACTTTTTCTCTTATACCAAACTTGTACACTCCCCATCCCCAAAACATGTTGTCAGTTTTCCACATCGGTATCATTTTTCACAGTTCCCATGCTAAACGTATCCTTTCTGATTATCTTTCTTCACATATAGCCTCTTCCATAAAGAATCCCTTCACACCCACACCTGAAACAGTCTCTCCCTCTGCATTATTTCTTTAGAAGTCCTTGTTGAGGGACTTGTTGTTGACTTGTTGACTTGCTGTCCGACTGACTTGCAGTATTTCGGGAGTGTGTTTACCCCATGAACACTTGGATGGCAGAAGCCACACCTCACCCTCCTTTGCGCTCTGCTTACCGCTTATCACCGCTATTTAACGCATAGTAGGTACTTAGGACTGGTTGTCTATTTTTATTGTTGAATCACTGCAGCGCCTACAATCCTCAACCAAAGGGATACTGATAATTCAAGTTAATTTATCTTGCTCATCCCAGTCTGAGGCAAAGCAGAACTTCGAGCAACATGGCTGTGCTGGGAACATCTGGGAAAGAACAACAGAGACATCAGTCTGGCTTGCAGTGGTCAGGAAATGAAGTGGTTCATTCCTAGCAACGGCCCATTTTGTATTTTGGAGGCAGAGATATAAACAATGACAGGCTCTGTTAAAGGCAGCTGTAGTCACAAATCTCCCAACAAGCTTCATATGTGCAAACTACAGGAAGGAGTCGTGGTCCCATATTGGGCTTCTCAGTCACACACGGAGAGTGGAGCAATCGCTGTCAGTAGTGTCCTCTTTGAATACGACCCAGAACAATGCGTCCATATCCTCTTTGCCATGTGAGTGAAGGTGGAAGGGAAATGGGGTAGGGCCACTGACATCAGCGGGTCATTTCTTTAAGCCATTTATTAAGGCTGCAAAGTCTGAACAGAAATTTCATCCTTGAACAACAAAAAAAATTAAGTTTAAGTATAAAGCAGCCTTCACATTAAATCCGCACCAATTTTACAGATGACCTCCACTTTCGGGTTTTCTTTTTTCCGAGTGTTCCCTGATTGGCTGTCAGGTTGTTTTGGTTATCGCCTTCTCATCTGATGTTTCACTGTGAAAGTGCAACATGTGAGATCTGGCATGATGGATTAGGCATATAAGTAATCAGGGACAAATGTAGTTAAGCTCATGGATTCTTCGGAAATATGCATAAATATTTACAAATTATAGAGTTAAATCCAACTTTTTTTTTGTAAATGAAATATATTCCATTTTTTTTTGTAAATGAGAAACATCAAATTCTGGAAGGCATAAAACAGCAAAGGATAAAACACTAGGAAATTTGATTCACAGCCCTAGTTACAAAGTAATTGCACATAATTTCACAACTGTCTCTAACACCTTTATAGATTTACACACTGAAAATGTGTATGTGTGGGTTTTTTCCCTGCAGTGTGTAAGTAATTTTGGTAAGAATTTTGACGATTTGCTGTGTGTCTGGACAAGGCAACCTAAAGTCAATGTTTTGTTGAATGTTAAAGACGCTATTCATCATATTTCTAGTGTCTTAGGTTTGTGATTCATGGCTCATGATACCTAACTTTCAAATAATTGAATTTATGACCCATTTTCTTACTCTTCCTAGAATTTTCTTGAATACCCAGAAATGAAAGCGGCATTTGTCTGTATGTTGGTAGTAAGACCGATGACCTGCAGGAGTGGCTGACTAGCTTTAGACTAGGATCAGAATGTGTTCATTAGTCACTGCTCTGTGTGGTTTGATTAAATACAAAATTCTGTTTGGGAGTGATGCTTTTAATTTAGAAGGTGTATTTCAAATAATTGTGTCTATTCTATAAGCTTATCTCTGCCGATTATATAAGACTCATAGACCTATGAAGGTATTAGAAAGAGTAGTGAAAATATGTAAAATTGCTTTGTAACTAGGGCTGTGCATCAGATTGTTTTATCCTTTGCCATCTTATACCTTCCAGAATTTGATGTTTCTCATTTACATTAATTGGCCCATGATCTAAAACACTAGAGAAAATGACACAAAAGATGGGTAAACTAAGATTGGAGGATGTGGGTAGGAGAAACATTATTTCAGGAGTATGGAGGATGATTTGCATAAGTAATAAAAAGGGTTTTGTTTTTTGTTTTGATATTATCCCTAGAAGCTAAAGGTATACCATGATTGCTAATGGTGTTTGCCATTTTGCCAGTGGATATTCAGAAACTATTTGGGGGGACTTATTTTCAAACACAAGTGCCAGTTAGCTAGAGAAATATACAAAGGGCACTAAACGGCAATCCTATGGTAGTGATAAGCCACAGTTCCTGTCTGCTCACATGGAAATGTCTCTACAAGGGTGAGTACACAGTGGTTTCCCATGATGAATAATCAGGAATCCTTTCCAATGGTAGGTATAAATTATTTATAGTTGGACTATATGGATTAAATTGCGTGATTTCATAAAATTAGGTAGATATTAGATATAGTTTTTTTAAAAAGCAAAACAAATTATTTTTTGACCTGAAATAACCAGTCGTTTTCGTCAATATAAGCAAACCGTATGCATATTTAGACAAAGACAGATAGAAGCAGGAGGGTGGGTTTTGAAGGGAGAGTGTATGGAGGCGGTGGAGATGGATTCCCACAGATCTGGAGCTTTAGGGTCTATCTCCCGGCAGTCGGGTCCTAGACCCATGGGCCTGAGCTAACTTTCACGAGTGATATGTTCACATTCCAGAGAAAAATATCTTACAAGAATAATATGTGGAATGAAAAAGGAAAACAAAGTGTCATTTCTCACTTATTTACCAATAACGTTAGCCAGAGCAAAGGAATTTGGCCCATCGCTCCTCTCCTCTGACTTAGATTAGCGCTATCTGTCTTAAAAAAATGTTTTCTGTGGGCAGAAAATATATTGAGAAAAATTAGTGATAATACTTTTGTACTCATTTAAAAACCTCAAACCCTGCGTCACCCTCTGTGGACATCTAATGCATGGAACTCTACCAAGAATCCCAGGCTCAGAGCCCTTCCTGGGCTCCAAGCAGACACATTTCCAGATCAAACGCCTCCTTAGGATGGAGAAACCTGTCTA
>CAUYRH010021911.1:0-34992 GCA_963574655.1 Perodicticus potto
CTCTAAAGAAGACAGGCGCACAGCCTACAGACACATGAAAAAATGCTCACCATCCTTAATGATCAGAGAAATGCAAATCAAAACTACTTTGAGATATCATCTAACTCCAGTAAGATTAGCCCACATAACAAAATCCCAAAATCAGAGATGCTGGTGTGGATGCGGAGAAAAGGGAACACTTCTACATTGCTGGTGGGAATGCAAACTAATACATTCCTTTTGGAAGGATGTTTGGAGAATACTTAGAGATCTAAAAATAGACCTGCCATTCGACCATATAATTCCTTTACTAGGTATATATCCAGAAGACCAAAAATCACATCATAACAAAGATATCTGTACCAGAATGTTTATTGCAGCCCAATTCATAATTGCTAAGTTGTGGAAGAAGCCCAAGTGCCCATTGACCCACGAATGGATTAATAAATTGTGGTATATGTACACCATGAAATATTATGCAGCCTTAAAGAAAGATGGAGACTTTACCTCTTTCATGTTTACCTGGATGGAGCTGGAACATATTCTTCTTAGCAAAGTATCTCAAGAATGGAAGAAAAAGTATCCAATGTACTCAGCCCTACTATGAAGCTAATTTAAAGCTTTCATATGAAGGCTAAAACCCAATTATAGCACAAGAATATGGGGAAAAGGGCAAGAGAGGGGAGGGGAGGGAGGAGGATGGGTGGAGGGAGGGTGATTGGTTGGATCACATCTACGGTGCATCTTAGAAGGGTACAGGTGAAACTTACTAAATGCAAAATACAAATGTCTTCATATAGTGATTAAGAAAATGCCATGAAGGCTATCTTAAACAGTTTGATGAAAATATTGAAGATTGTATATGAAGTCAGCACGTTGTACTCCATGATTGCACTAATGTACACAGCTATGATTTAATAAAAATTAAAAAAAAAAAAAAGAATATCAGGCCCAGAGGGACATTTAAAATGTAATAGCAGGCATGATCTCAATTCCCCTGGAGCTAAATAATTACCTCTTGAAACCATTTGCTATGCAGGTTCTAGATTGAGCCAAAGTTGCCATAAAATGCCATTACAGTTCAACAATGAATAACCAATAACTAACCAATGTTATTTCTGAAAATCAATGAAAATTTCTGATGAACAACTTTTGTGATTGCCTCCTCTCCTGATTCATCCTTTTTTTCCTTTAAAAACTTGAACCTCTCTTTTGTTCTCTAGAGCACTCCCCAAGGCAACTTTGAAGTGTGTCCTGGGCTGTAGTTCTTAATCTTTGCACTTGAATAAACTCTTTATACTGGAGTCTGAGCTTTTTGATTATTTAAGGTTGACAAAATAATCATTATGCAAATACTTATATGAGCGTGGCTTCCTTTGGTCAAAGTGATCAGATTAGGCTGGATCTCCTGACCTTAGTTGATATGATCACATAAAGGCCCAGGACTTTTGCATAGGACTGAGAGTGATGCATATTGAGAATCCCAATCTTTCTTTCTCTCTGTATGGGAACAGGGAGATGATTTTTTTTTTTGTTTTTTTTAGCAGCTGAAGAAGTAAAGCTCCAAAAGAAAGCTCAATGCTATACAACTAACTAATCAATGGCAGAAGATACCAGCACTCGGGCCTGTGGGGTTTTATACAGTGCTCTCTTTTATGTCATCTACCAGCAAAAGTTTTCTGTAAGGGCCAGATAGAATATATTTCAGATTTGCAGAATACACAGTCTCTGTTAACAACCACTCAACTTTGTCTTTGTAGTGAGAAAGCAGATGTAGATGATAGATACATAAACCTATTGCTTATGGCTAAGTCCCAGTAAAACTGCATACAAAACAGGGGCAGGCGGCACTGTCCCTGTGGGCTATAGTTTTCCAATCCCTGTTGTACTACTATTGTTTCTCTGGAGGCATATGAGAATATATAGGTATACTCTGTCCCCAAAAGAAATTATTGAATTGGATCTGTAAGTTACTGCAGAAATTTCTCTAGTTCTATAATTTGCCCAAACATAATCAGACCCATAAGGACTGTTCCAGATGAGGGAATGATTCCTCAAACTCTTCACTCCTCCTAGAACACTGAGCTGTCACAGCGGTACTTCTTCTACAGGAATTCTTGAAATGCTCCAACAAAGGAAACAGGAGCAGGACAAGAGGCCAGTTGGAGGCTCACAGATCTGTCTTTCCCTCATCTCATTTAAAAGCTGTTTATAATTGTGACAGAAAGAAGAATATGGGGCTTTTCTTAGAAATTAAGGATGTGCAATAGTCCTATGTCAATTTTAATATTAGAAGATAGATATAGAGTTTTTTTTTTTTTTTTTTGAGACAGAGCCTCAAGCTGTCACCCTGGATATAGTGGTGTGGCATCACGGCTCACAGCAACCTCCAATTCCTGGGCTCAAGCCAGTCTCCTGACTCCGCCTCCCAAGTAACTGGGACTACAGGCGCCCGCCACAACGCCCGACCATTTTTTGGTTGCAGCCATCATTGTTGTTTGGCGGGCCCAGGCTGGATTCGAACCCACCAGCTTAGGTGTATGTGGCTGGCACCTTAGCCGGTTGAGCCACAGGCCCTCCTGATATAAGAGTTTTTGAAGTAGAAAAATCATGAAATAATTGCAGAGACATAATTAAATTCTTTTCCTCATTCCTAGTTACCTCTAAGCATCGCAAAGGTGATGGAATTAGCTTTTCTTTCAGTTGTTTAGTGTCAATGAGCAGCAATCCGACATTTCTGGTGGGTCTGAGAGCTACTGAATCCTTGTGCTGTTTGTGATATTTTTCCAGTTGTTCACTAAAGAACTTAACATCTACACAAAAAATTCACATAAATCATAAAACATACCATATTGAATTTTAAAAGGTCATTACAAAATACATTAAAAATCATTAGATTAATAAATTTATATACATATTTATAATGCTCTTATCCATACTTAGAGTACCTTGTATAACTTAAAAATGCTAATCAGAATGCTTTACAGTGGTTTATTCTTATAACAAACTAAGATTTTGAAATATAGATATGTTTTCTGGCTCCTATTAAAAGATGATAGATGAAAATTGCAATTGCATTAGATATTCTGGAATGGAGTAGATTTTAGAGTTAGGTTGGTCTGAAGTTGGGCTAATCTAATGTTTTCCATATACTACCTCAAAGTAAAGCATTTTGAAAATATTAATAACAACAAAAATGTGAAACACAGGAGATCCAGTATGACTGGTTACCTCTGTTCCTCTTCCTAACACCTCTCTGCCATTCCTGCTCCCTAGATGGCGGGTAAGGCCTTTGTCAATTTGCATGTGGCATATGCTGCAGTTGCATTTTGATAACCTTCCTGCCTCAATTTTCCTTCTTATCTAATCTGCCTGGAACTATGGAAGCTTGAATATCCTTTAATACACTTTTATCATCCTATTGGTCAAAATAAGCTCTTTCTAATGTATGTATAAATGTAAACTCCTCTGCTTATCTTTGAAAATCCTGTACTCTCTAGGCCTCTGAAAATTTATCTAACTTTATTTCTAATTACTTTTTCTGTTTGAGTCAGATTGATTTCTTTACTGTCCCCTTTTCTCCTTCTTTAATACTCCTCTACTACCCCAAAGAAGAAAAGGTCTTGTTTTCTGCCTGTATTCATGCCATCTCCTCTCATGAATACAAGGGGGAGCTTGATGTGTATGAAGAACACACCAGACAGATGACCCAGGCCTAAGTCTTTAACTTGCATGTGTCTTGGGTAAGTCACTTCATCTTTCTGAGCTCTAGCTCCCTCATAATAATAAATTAGGGACAATTACTTCCCCTACTCAGTTTAGAAGGTTTTGATGTGAGAACTTTTAAGAATTGACTACATAAGGATATAAAATGATATAAGAAGTCTTTTGATAAGGTAATATGTATATTGTTGCTTGTCCTAGTAATTTACAAATTAATTTTAATATACTTTTTTTTCATGGTATCATGTAAACAGCCTTCAGAATAGTGGTCTGTTTAAGAATGAAACTTTGTGAAACACTGATTTGGTCAGAAATGTCCATATTTTATACCTAAAGAAGTTATACCTCAAAAGAAGTTAAATGATGTGGCCATGGTCACATAGCCAAAGAGAAAGAAATGAATAAAGCTGATAGAAGAGAATAAATATTTATGTTTGATTTCTTTTTGAGATAGAAGAGAGGCAGTATATATTATGGTTAGTTACACAGCTTTTAAGTCAGCTAGTTTCTAAACCGTTTACTAGCTGTGTAGTGTTAAAGTTGCCTAATTTCTATAGATCTCTATTTTCTTTTTCATAAAATAGTAATAGTATCATAATTACCACCTCATTGAATTGTGAGGATTGGATGAGAGGCCTGAATATCACTTAGAATAGTATTTATTATAAGTGCTTAGTAAGTGTAGAAATTATTAACAAACACTGACATTTCCAGGAATTTGATGGTGAGATGTGGCTGATTGTTAGGAAATTAGAACTTATCCCCTGATGAACTGTGAGGCTGGACAGAAGGCAATCTGGATAATAGTTCAATTAAGCAAACATTTATTAAGGATCTATAATATGCATTAGGCCAGTGGTTCTCAACTTTCCTAATGTTGCGACCCTTTAATACAGCTCCTGTGGTAATTATTTTTATGTATAAGAAAACAATAGTGACCATCGCATTAGGCAATATTGTAGTAGTCTGAGGGTACCTGATAACAACAAGCAAGGCATGGTATTCTGGGAGCAAAACCATTTTCTATAAAACACCTCTTGGAAACAACAGGATTCAGAAGTTTGAAATTATCAGGGAGTTCCAAAAGGAAGAGAAGCACAAAAGGTTAGGTAGGAGTTGAAGCAGAGGCACTCCAAAGTCCCAGCCAATAAATAGTTACTGTTTTGGAGACCTGGTTATAGGATTGGATTTTAGAGGCAGAACTGACAAGCCATGGTAGGACTAGATCATGAGCAACAAAGAAGTCAGGGTATTTTACCCAGATAATGTGTTGGTAAGTTTTTCAATATGAGGAATGTGGTAGCAAGAGACTAGGAGGCCTTGAATTCATGAGATAACAGAAGAGCTCAGTGGTTAGAGCTGGCTGTTTGGATCAGGCCTTCTTCCTGTGGTGAAACATGGGGCTTTATACCTTCTTGCCATCTTGATGCTATGCTACAGCATGTAAGGCATCAAGTCCTCATGTCTCTGTCAGTGCACCTCCGGTTCAGCACATGCTAAGTCCTAGTGTCACAGTGTTATCGAAGAACAGTGGAAGTAGACTTGTCCAATTTTTTAGGCAAGTGGAGCTCCACTTTGGTCTCTCTAATAATTTAGTATCTTGAAGAGTCTGTTAAAGATTTTAAAACTTAAGGGACATAACAACCAAATACAAGGCCTGCCTTTGAAGTAGATCCTGGGCCAAACTGGTTGTAAGCTACTTTATTGGGAGATTTTAAATATAGAATTAGTGTTGATATTAAGGAATTATTGGCTTTTGGGGGTGTGATACTACTATTTTGGCTCTTTAGGAACAAGTTTTTTAGAGATATGTATTGAATTATTTAACTTAGGGATTAAATATCTACTTTACCTTTAAATAGTTCAGCATAATAAAAAGTTAAAAAATACAGGTTCGTAGAAAAAATTAGTGCAATTTTATGAAGCAAAGTATCAAAGTAATTATTTTTATGTATAAGAAAATAAAGCCATAAGTATAGTTCATAAAATAAGAGAAGAATGGGAATGATATACTTCACATTTTTAAATAGTAATAATAAATAAAATGTACTTAATTTTCATAATTACCTGAGAACTGCCTTGCCTGAAATTTCACTTGGATATTGTAGATCATTTTCTTTTGTTACAGATAAGTCTAATAAAATAATTACTGTATGTGTGTAATTTCATGGCTAAGAGTTATTGATTCACACCTACTAGTTCTCAATGTGGTCTCAGAATAAAGAGAGTAACCTGAATTCTGAGACTAAAAAACTTATGTAAACCTTATTTAATGGAATTGGTAGGGGTTCATGTCCCTTTCAATTCCTTTCCACATACAGGCTATATACCATTAGCATTGATACAACCTCATACTAAAAGATATGCCATAAAGTAGGAATTGCTTCCCATATTATCCTGAAATAAAACAGTAATACAGAGTAAGGGCAAAGGAAAAAGTAATTCTTTGGAAAATAACCTAGAAATGCATTAACTCTTGTCTTTTGTCAGGTCAACGTTTTTGGGTTGTCATTTCTGTTACCAAACATCACCAAACAGAAACCTAGAAGACTACAAATCTTAGTATGTCCATTGAAAATAATCAGTAAGAACAAACAGAATACTTACCAGGTTCCTGAAGTTTAAGAGCTTGTAAATCAAGACTTTCATTTTCTTTGAAGAATATCTGGAACTTTTCAAATGTAGCTGCATATAACCGGGCAGATTCGAATGCTGCCTTAATGGTTTCCTAAATATTATAGACAGATAGATGAATAAAACTATGTTTTGTTAAGTAGAGTTAATTCAATATAATTAAACAAACAACACACACATATAATCTGTGCCCTGATTATGCTCAGATCTGAGGATATGATACATGAGTGAGGAAAGATCGCTTCCTTGATGTCTAAGAACAGTTAATGAATTCAAGAAGAAAATGTTGTAAAATTTTAAAAAATCTATCTTCAAATCTGTCTTTTGAAGCATTATTCCTTATGATTGAAAAGAAGGACATTTGCAATTTTTTTTTCTGTTTCATGATGAACTAATACATTACTAGTAAACAGATGCCAAAAAGGCAGCACCTATTTATTTTCCAAACTGCAAATTTTATGTTAGTTGTGTGTGTGTTTATATTTGCCCATGCTTAGATTCAAGTCTACATTTTTGGCAGTAATACCACAGAAGTGGATGGGTTCTCTGTGCACCATATCACAAGGCACTTGTCAATTTGTCCTGTTGGTAATGTTAATGTGTTGGTGAAGGTGGTGTCTGCCAGGCTTATCACTGTAAACTTACTATTTTTCCCCTTTTAAATCAATAAATATCTTATTGAGAAATGATTTGAGACTATGTCAATATCCTGGTTCTCATCATGTATTTGTATACTCATTTTAGCATACATTGGAGATTCTAGCAGCCTATTTCTATGATGGCTACTATGCAGATTTTTCTAATTATGTTTTCCTTCTAAATTTATTAGTTGATATTCTACTGAAGAAAAACTTTCCCTTCTCACTCATTCAATTAATTAATTAGTTAATTAATGCACCGTAGGGATTCATATATTCTCATTTTACCCAAAGGATTATGATACTGTTAAATCATTATTAATTTTAATTATCAAATTGTCCCGGTGAGACACTTCAAGCTAGCTTTTTTATCTTTTTTACTTGTTTCCATTATTCTTTGGGAAAATTCTTATTTTCTGGTTCGACAATGTGCTCTGAGCTCATCTTGTACTTTCCCTGACTAAGCTCTTGAATAAAACATTTTTCCAAAGAGACCAAAAAGAGTTCCTTTTAACTGGATATGGAATATAGAAAACAACAGGTAGACACTAGATGTGCTCATTGCTATTAGAACATCATTGGTTCTAGGCCATCTCAACAGATAGGTCTGGGAAACAAAAACACAATCTCTCTCACACACACATACACACAAAACCTTACATATTTCTCTCTCTAAAGATTAATTAGTAGCCATGAGTTCATAACTCCAATTCTAATGTAGCACCATACGGCTTCTTGTAGCTTTCCCTCTTCCATATTTGTAATTTCTTTTCTGAGGACAAGTAAGCTCATTTCATTATTCACAATATATTGAATAATTTGCTTAATTATAAAACACACAGAAAGCAGTTTCAGAATTGCCAACACACTAACAACAAACCTACTATCCAGACTTTAATATTTGTGATAGTGGTCTTAGGCCTAAGGATCTATTGATCAAATACTATGTTGAAAAGTTACTTGGTTTAGTTCTTTTCCCTCTTCCCTTCAGTGTGGTTTATTATTTATTTGAAATACATTAAGATTCATTTGTTTTTGTTTATATTTTATTTTAGGGGTTTCTGTCCTTGTCATATTTTTTAGAACTATATTCGAAGGTATACTCAAAGTATTCATTCCCCCCACTCCATACTCACTATCCTCATCTTCTCTACACCATTCTCTTTATCATCTCTAGGTAATCGATTGCCTTAGTTTCTGGTTTATCTCCCTCCTTGCCGCTACTTCTGACATCAACAGTAGTGTACTAAGGATATTCTTTTGTACTTTACCTAACTATATGTCCTGGAAATCACTCCATATTAATTAATAGTTGTTTTCCTCATTCATCTGTATTCTGCTGTGTGGATATACCACAGATTTTTCATTCTTCTATGTATGGGTGTTTTGCTAGTTTCTAATATTTTGCAATTATAGGCAATGATGCAACGAATAACCTAGTACACATGTACTTTTGTATGGTGAAGATGTATTTGCAGGGCACATCTTTAAAGGTGGCATTCCTGGATCAAAAGGCAAATCCATATATAGTTTTGTTACATATTTAAAACCTCTCCTTTATTACTTAAATTCCCACAAGCAAAATGTGAGAGCATCTGTTTCTCCATAGGATAGCCAACAGAATGTGTTAGCATACTTTTTAATTTTCCTAATCTGATAGTTGAGAAATAATACCTCTGTTTTGTTTTAATTTGCATTTATCTTGTGCGTGAGGTAGAATATATTTTCATATGTTTAGATGCTATTTTTTAGTGAATTTTCTGTCACATGTTTTGAATGTTTTTCTTTTTAAAAATTTTAGATTAATATAAGGGTACCTACAATTAGGTTCCATTGTTTACATTTGTTAAGTCAAGTCCAAATTGCAGTTGACACCTTCACCCATGGGTATGCCTTATACCCCTACATTGTACCTGATAGGTGAGAGCTTGCCAGGCCTCCACCCCACTCCCCATTCTTGAATTTAAAAGTGTTTGTCTCTTATGTGGGTATGTAGCTGTTCATCTACTAGTTTCATATCTATATTGAGTACATTGGATGCTTGCTTTTCTATTCCGGTGATACTTTACTTAGGAAGATGTTCCCCAAATCTATCCAGGTAAATACAAAAGGTATAAAGTCTCTATCTTTCTTTGTTGCTGAATAGCATTCCATGGTATACATATAACACAGTTTATTTATCCGTCCATGGGTTGATTGGCACTTGGGTTGTTTCCACATATTTGCAATTATGAATTGAGCTGCCATAAACGTTTGAATGCAAATGTCATAATGGTAAAATGATTTTTTCTCTTCTGGGTAGATACCTAGTAATGGGATTGCAGGATCAAATAGAAGGTCTATTTTTAGCTCTTCTTGAGGTTTCTCCATACTTCTTTCCACAAAGGCTGTATTAGTTTGCAATCTCACCAACAGTGTAAAAGATAAAGTTCCAATGTGAACTATGGATCTGACTGGAACTTTATCTTTTCTCTCTAGTTAATTTCTAAATTTCACACATGGAAATAATATCACATAGTTCTAATGTGAATTATAGATCTGATTGTATCTTTATCTTATTTCATCTTTATCTCCACACCCACACCAGCATCTGAAGCTTTGGGACATTGTGATACGGGTTACTCTTGCTGTGGTTAGGTGGTTTTGAGATCTCTTTTGATCTCACCCTTGATCCCATCTCAGGGTGGTTTTGATTTCCATTTCTTTGATGATTAGGAATGATGATTTTGTGTTTCTTGTGTTTGTTGGACATTTGTCCATTGTCATGACAAAGGTTTCTGTTCATGACTCTTGCTCTTTTCTTGTTTATTTGCTTCAGTTCTTTGTAGATTCTGATTATTAGCTCTTTGTCAGATTCAGAGCAAGCAAATATCTTCTCCTATTCCAAAGGTTGTTTTTTTGCTTTTGTTGATGGTGTCCTTAGCTATGCAGAAACTTTTTAACTTGATCAGTTAAACTTGATCAGTTTATTTTTGTTGTTGTTAAACTTTTTAACTTTTTATTTTTGTTGTTAAACTTTTTAACTTGATCAGTTAAACTTGATCAGTTTATTTTTGTTGTTGTAGATAACCTCTCCTTATGAACAAGATTATATAAGAATTCACCTGCATTTTCTTCCAGTACTTGTATGATTTTATTTAACCTTATGAACAAGATTACACAAGAATGCACTTGTGTTTTCTTGTAGTACTTGTATTACTTGTATGATTTTATTTTACTTTCAGATTCCCAATCCATGTATTCTTATGTCCAATATGAACTATGGATCTGATTTTATCTTTATCTAACTGGCTAATCAGTTGTCTCAGTTCCATTTATGAAAAAATTCATATTTGTCTCAGTAATTTAAGATATACATATATATATATATACATACACATAAACACACACACACTTTGGTATATTTTTGAATTTTCTATTCTATTTTACTTATCTGATATCTATTTCATGTGCCATTGTCACATTCTTTTAATGATAGATCACTTAAATTCTAGTATTTAGTCAGTCTTGTATCTATCATAGCTTTCCTTTTTTTAACGTTTTGTTAGATATTCTTACACATCTATTTTTATATGCAAGCTTTATTATAACCCTTATAGCTATGGAAAAAAGCTTATACTTTATTGCCATGTGTTATATTTAGAAATTAACCTAGAGAGAATGGACATCTTTATTATGTTGAGTCATCCCATCTAAGAACAATTATTATTTAGATTTTTAGTGTTACTTTTGCTTCATGGGTGTTTAGGAGTAGAGAAGAATATATTCCTCAGCTGTCTTAATTCTCATTTTCTGTTTTCTCCTCATAGTAGATTTGCATGTATTTCATCTATTTTATTTTCTTCAGCTTATGGACTTAGACTGATTTTAAAAAATTATAGTTCAAAGGCAGTCTAACTTATTTTGTGGTGGGGAAAGAGTTTGGCACCGTTTTGGTTCTTTTTTATCTTGGAGAGCTTACATTTCATTAGTTGCTTCATTTCCTCTGCACTACCCAATGTTCATATAATGCCTTTTCTTCATTTTTAACCTTACTTTTCCCTCAGAACTAATGCCATCTTGAAAAGCTTAAACTCATAAGACCTTTTTGGCTTACCAGCCCTTTTAAAAATTTATTTTTGAATGTAAGGTGGACCTCTTTCTAGCTCTGGTTTTAGATTAATCTCAAGCCTGCTGCTAGCTCCTTGCTGGCTTTACTGTCTACAAAGGCTCATGGCAGGAGTAGAAAGTAGAAATAGAAAGCTCCTTGGTATTTGTGTTTATTATTTTATACTCAAAGTTAATTTGACATTTGAGTGTTCTCTGTCATCTAGCTACTTGCTAACGGAATAAGTTTATTGAGTTTTATTTCTTTTTCTTGTAGGTCCTTATTATTTTTGGAAAATCTGTGGGGTGATTCAGATGAGTTTGGGCATGTTCAGGGTAGTATGGCCATAGACATATGTGGTGTGATTCAAATTTGACAGGTACCATTATCCTTGGCTCCTCCAAATTGAAAATATAATCTTTAACTACAAATGTTATAACTATCATTTTAAAGAAAATAGTTGACTAAGGTGAGAAGTTGATGAAGCAAAAACCATTTTTGCATTTATTAGTAGTCAGATATGATAGTGAATGAAAAAGGGTTGTGAAATTCCCTGCCTAGTACAAGTATTAATGCAAAAGAACAAAAGATATAGTAAAATTTTGGAATTAGAAACTACGTAGAATTAAAATAATTTGTATAGTTAAAACTTGGAGAGGGACAAAGAAACATGGTAGGAGCTTATCATTTTTGAATTGATTTAAAATAACACAGTTGAGACTAAGAGCTCCACTGTAAGTAAGAATAGAAATAGTAATAGATGGAATACACTATATTCATTTTACAATCATACTGTGATAGCTATAACCATACCTTTATAAAATGAACAAAATTAAACACTATGCTAATTTTAAGTTACATAAGGCTCTATGCATTATGAATATTGATAACTGACAAATAAATACAGTTTTATTATTATTATTATTTAGAGACAGAGTCTCACTTTGTCGCCCTTGGTTGCCCTCACAGCAACCTCCAGCTCTTGGGCTTAGGGGATTCTCTTGCCTTAACCTCCTGAGTAGCTGGGACTACAGGCGTCTGCCACAATGCCTGGCTTTTCTTTTTATTCTTGCAGTTTGGCCGTGGCCAGGTTTGAACCCACCACCCTCAGTATATGGGACCAGTGCCCTACTCACTGAGCCACAGGTGCCACCCAATAAATATATTTTTAGTTTGAGAATTATAGTTGCACTGGATGCCAGGAGAAAAGGCAATTACAATAAGTTGAGGGCTACTGTGTCAGTCCATTTTGTGTTATAAAGGAAATACCTGAGGCTGGGTAAGTTAAGTTATAAAGAAAAGAGGTTTATTTGATTTATGGTTCTGCAGATGGTACAAAAAGCATGGTGCCAGCACTTAGTTCTAGGGGGAGCTTAAGGGAACTTGCAATTAACGCAGAAAGCAAAAGAAGCGCAGACCTTCTTTTAAGGTTTAAAGAGGGAGCAGGAGGATGTGGTGCCAGGCTTTTTCAACCAGCTCTCCACTTGAGCAAGAACTCAGTCACTGTGGGGAGGTCACCAAGCCATTCATGAGGGATCTGCTCCCATCATCCAAACACCTCTCACTCAGCCCCACCTCAAACACTGGAGATGAAATTTCTACATGAGATTTGGAGGGGACAATATCTAGACTGTGTTAGCCACACTCCTGTTTTCCATGTAGGAGACTAGGTTCTCCAGAGATTAGGGAAGAAACAAGCTAAGGAAAGCTATTCTTTCTCTTCTCACATCAATCTCCTCAATAAATATGCTTTTGTTTTAAAAATTGGGGCATCCAGGCTGAAAAGTTTAATAGGTAGAAAACTATTTTCAAAGTCTTCAAATATGATCTTTAGTTAGTGTTTGCATCTGAGGGGCTATGGATAGATGCCATTACATTTCTTTTCTAATGGGCCTAAAGTAATTACATGACATTTTAATAAAACATAAAACACTTAATAAAAATGACTATAATAAAAAAGATTGTGTTGGTTGGCAAGTCACCTTATTTCTGCTTGTGGCTCTCAATATCTCCATATCTATGATTGCCTTTCTAGAAACACAAGCAAATGAATTGCTAATGATATGTAACTATTGCCAGGTATTTTAATGTTTTAAAAAAATTATTTCATGCTGAATAGGATAATTTTTAAAGGGTGAACATTACTTTTAAATTTTATCTTTTGGAGATTAGGTGTCTTTCAGTTCTCACAAACAGAACATTTAAAGATAAGAAAGGAAGAAAATATATTACCCAATTTCTTAAAAATTGAGAATATTATAGAACAGTTTTAGTCAAAGTAAATATACCTTTATATGAAAGATAATTGCATGATAATTCTTATCATCATCAAATACTGCTGATAAGCTTGGCCCTGTTCCACAGGTTTTTTCTTCAAGTTTGTTGTTAATGTAAGGACTGGTGAAAGCATCAAAATATGAATCAGGCACAAGATTAGGAACTGATAGCACAGTGTTTTGACAATGATTAATTGTCCCTGAGATACCATCCTGTTAGAGAGAAAGGCAGAAACATTAATGTAAACACAGATATGACTATATTGATTAATAATTTTAAATTTTTTTGAAAATTAAAATAAATAAAAAGAACTCATTCAACCAGGCCAGGTGTTGTGCTGAATCTGAGTATATGATAAATCATAAGACACAGTCTTGCCTTCAGGACACACATTTTCTAATTGAGAAAGAGCCAGTAAAGCAAAAAATTATAACACCTTGTGATGAATTCTTTATCAGAAGTGTGAACTAAACACTAGGTGGTCATAAGGAAAGGGAGGCCAAAGTAAGCCTTTGGGAAAGTTTAAAGGGAGGGTTAAAAGCTCACATTCTTTGAGCAATCATTTGTATTCTAGAAACATAACCTAAGAGAAAAAAATTACACGTGTGTAAAACGAAACAACGATTTATTTATGTGCAAGAACATTCACTGCAGCATTGCTCATAACTAATTAGAGCAACACTTAAGTGTTCAAAAATAGGAGTACAGTTATATAAGTTATGGTGCATTTACATGATGGAAAATTATGTATCCTTTAATAATTGTATCTTTGAAAAGTGCTAAATGATATGGAAAAAAGTTTATGATAGAATGTTAAGTTAAAAAAGGGGAGAGAAGGATGTAAAATTGTTATGATACGTATTATCCCAATTTAAGCATGTATCTGTATCTGTATCTATGTACACTACATATAATCTCATGGTAAGTTAGGTATGGCAGTACATCAGTACTAAAACAAGACTAGAATGAACTATATACAAATGTTAACGGGTTATTTCTGTTTCTAGCACATAGGATTACAAATGCTTTTAATGAAATTTTTCTGTTTTTCAAATTTCTTCAATGCACATGAATTATAGTTATTTTAGTTTATAATTTATAAAAAATACAAAATCTAATTAGAGTAAATAAGATAAAGAAAAGATAGATATCTCTTGAATGCATGGTCACACATAGTGGAACATTAAGACACTTGAGACTCCAAAGGTGGGAGGGTGAAAGGGGGATGAGGGATGAGAAATTACTTATTGGATACAATGTACACTTTCAGAATTTGGGTACATTAAAATCCCAAACTTTACTGTTACACAGTTCAACCATATAACAAAACTCTACCTGTAACCTCCAAATGTACAGAAGAAAAAGGTACCTCTTGAAATGAACGAGTCTTAAAAAATGAATAGGAGCTTTCTAAATTTATAAAACAGGAGTACAATTTTTGCTAAGTCGTTGTGTGGGGGGGCCCTAGGGGAGGGGTAGCAGGTTTAGGTGTGTGAGTCTTTTAGGCGCTGAACACAGCACCAGTGTGGAAAAAAACACCATGCTGTTGGCCCCTCATTAAAGGCCTTGTGCACAATGATAATGTTGGCCCATGGCTGGTACTCTCCAGATTTTGACTATGGACCCAGAGGATAAAGGGTCCTAACCTCCCAGGTAAGTTTGGGAAGAAACTCTGGGTTAAACAGACTTAAATAGGATCTGCTAACTGGGATTTTTCATAGCTGTTAATCTGTAAAATTGTATTGCAATCCCTTTTCTCCTAAAATGCTGATCAACATCTCACAGAGCATCCTATGAAGAATGCTACTGTAGGCAATGGAGAAATTTTAAGCAGGAAAGTGACATGGTCATATTTGCTTGTGAGAATAATTTTTCTGTCAGCAATGTGGAGAATGGCTTAGAAGGAAGAGAGGCAGGCAGATCAGAATAGACTTTTACAGCAGTTCAGATGAGAAACGATGAGGAGCAGTAGAGGGGGTGCCACTAAGGGTTAGCACACCAGGCCTGGGGATGTGGTTTTGAGGAGGTCGGGGAGGATCTAGAAAGACTCCCAGGTTGCTGGCTTGGACAGCTGGATAGTGCCTTTCATTGAGGTGGAGATAGAGAAGGAAGAACAAGTTTTGGAAGAAGTCAGTAAGTTCAAATCATTTTGGTGAATTGTAGTTAATTTGGAGATATTCAAATGGGGATTTCCAAACGTCTATTAGTTGGAGCTTGGAGGAAAAGTACTAGATCTCAATATACAGTAGAACCTCCATAGTTGACCACCTCCCTACAATGACCACCTCCTTAAGTTGATTGAATTTTCATAGACTGGACATGCACCACAAGTACATATCAGGCCTAGTTTCTCATATTGGCCACCTCTGTATGTTGACTAGTTTGCTAAAGTGTCTTGGGCAGTCAGCTTACAGAGGCTCTATTGTATCTATGTTGGCATTCAAGAAGTGGTAGTCAGAACAAGGAGCACAAAAAAGAGCATCCAGGACGAGCACAGAGGTTGATAAACAGAAGGAGGGAGCCCTTTAGGATAGCAACAGTGAAGAGTCAGATAAGGAAGAGGTTCTTGGAAAGAGGACTGAGAAGGAAAAATGTTGGCTCAGGAGTAGAACCAGGAGAAATCAATGGAGGGAAGAGCCTACTTCAAGAGGTGAAAGCAGTAAACAGAATCAAATACCAACAGGAAAGATGGAAATTGAAAAGTATATAGTGAATCAAGTACTAGGGACCCATAGGCAAATTAAGCAAAAACAATGCAAAATGTCATGACTTAGATCTATAGTCATGTACGTACATGTGTATATATATATATATATATATACACACACACACACACACATATAGACACACTTATATATACACATACACACACACTAAGCTTTATGTGTGTTTGAAACAACTGGGTAGTAATGATTAAGACTAATGACCAAAACAATAGGGGGAAAATAGAAAATTTATAAATGATAGTCCTATTTAACTGCTACTGGTTAATTTTGGATTATATAAAGTAAAATATTATATTGGTATGCACACACAAACATGTTGATTATGCCCAGAGGTTGACCATGTATTTTTGGCATATAGGAATTAAATATACCTATGTGGGGAGCAGGGCCCGACAATAGGAAATGAGGAGGGTGTAAAGGTTTTTGAGGCCTAGTGCTAAAAAGTAAAGAACACCTAGCCACTGTGGGAGAGCACCTCCTTGTGCTTAGAAGACGCATATGTCATCTGTAGCACAGGGGCACCTGTGTCTCACATGAAAGACACAGGTCTTGTGGCCAGGCTGGGACATGAGCGTCCAGTGCTTCTCTGTGTTGGAGCTTCTGAGGGGCCTAAGCAGTCTGCCTGACACTGTAAATTCCCTAAAAGAGCCTATGTCATAAATCACAGAATCACAGCCTGCTGGAATAGGAAGCAACACTGGAACCACTGAAACTCATTTCACAAATGCAGAAACTGAAACCCAGAGAGGTAGCAGTCTTCCTAAGGGCAAATGGTTTACTGATTGCAAAGCCAAGACTAAATCTAAAGATCCTCATTACTAGCACTTTTGCACTATAGTATACCAGCCAACAACAGAAAATATAGACTCCAGTTGGCTTACTGTGCAAACATGATAGGCAGAATTCTAAAATAATCCCCAGATTCCTGACTCCTGTTTGCACACTCTGTACAATCTTCTCCTCTTGAGCACAGATGAGACCCATGAATATGATGGGATATCATTCCCATGAGTAGGTTACATTATATAGCAAAAGTAGAGAGACTTTACAGACGTAATTAAGCTCACAAATCAATTGGTTTTGAGTTGGTCAAAAAGGTGATTATCCTGGATAGACAGGCCCGAAAGCCCTTAAAAGAGTACTTGGGTCCTTTCTAACAGCTCCATCTGGCCTTGAAGAAGTAAATGGCCATATTATAAAGTGCCTATAAGGGGAACCACATAGTTTCTAGGACCTGAGGGTGGTCCTTGGCTGATATCCCTCAAGTTAATGGGAACCTCAGTCCTATAGCTGCATGGAGCTGAATTCTTCCAAAATCCTTAGAGATCAGAAGTGGATCCTTCTCTAGTCAAGCTTCTGATAGGATCACAGGATGGCAACCTGGAGAGATCTAGAAACAAAGGATGAGCTGAGCAGGGAGTGCCCAGGCTCCTGACTTACAGTAACTATGAGGTAAGAAATGATTAGTTTCTGTTTTAAACTGCTAAAATTGTTTAATTTGCTACACAGGAATAGATAACTAAAACAATAAAATTTCTCTCAAATATAGCATATTTTCAAAAAGATTTCAAAATTGGCATTTACAACAGAGTGATTTCTTGGACTTTTCTTAGAGGCATGCCAACAGTCAAGTCCTTACGTTGTATAGAGTACATTCTCTTGCTAGTGTACCTTACTAGGTCCCTGATGTGCCTCAAGTTAAAGACATGCGATAGCCTGTTGGATGGTTTTTAGTAGATGTAATACTATGAGAGAACAATGCAATCTCTCTCTCTTATGTTAGTTTGCAGAAGTGATAACTGCAATCCTGTCATACGATTGACAGTGCTTCAATTTTCCCAAAAGGTGCCTATATTTGGATTTTATAAGAAAAACACACACCAGGAAGTCTTCCAAAGAAGGCTCAAAGAGCAGCGACTGGACGGTCAAGATCAGTTCTGTGAGGAACATGGGGATCAGGGACTCATCTTCTTCTTGCTTTTCCACCACAGCCGCCCCCTGAAATAAGCACATTTGCAATGTTATAAAGACATAAGTTCCAACGTGTAAAATTAAGAAAAAATAGCAAGAGACATGTGAACTTAAGTTTATATATATGATTAGCTGAATTTATAATCTTGCAGTGCACAAAGTCTTTAAAAACAGTAATACTACAGAAAGAAAAAATGGTAAATACTGAAAGACTACACAGGCATATAAAACTTCTCTTTTTGTAAAAACACCATTGACAAAATGGAAAAGCGAACAATAAACTGGGAAAACATACCAATAATGTATGTAGAAGATAAAAAGTTGATGATATTTGAATGAAAATATGATTAATAGAAATACTGTGTTAACTATTGCAATATTTAAATAGAAATATATTCAAATAGACATGTACTTAAATAGAAAAATGGGTAAAGGGCATAATATGATCATTATTAAAAGGAAAATAGAAATGATCATTCAACCTCTTCCTTCTCATTCTTAAAATAGTTTATTCAATAACAACATTGATTGTTTACTGTGTGCCAGGCACAGTACTATCCATGTAATTCCCACACCAACCATATGAAGCAGGTGCCATTATTACTCCCATGAGAAAATGGGATCTGGAGAAGGTAAAACATTTCACTCACAGCATAGTGGCTAGTGTGTGGCAGACCAGAATTTGTTATTCCTGGACCTATGTTCTTACCTGTGCACTGGGGTAGCAATTAAAGTAGTATAATGTTTAAAAGCAGTGATATACTAATTTGCATCCAACAGATTGACAAAGATTAAAATAAATGGTGATATCTGATATGCATATGGGTAAATGCTCATTCTCAAACATTGCTAGGGAAGTCAAAAATTGGCAAAACTTTCTGGAAAGTTATGCATCAGTATGTATCAAAAACCTTAAAAAGCATGCATTATTTTGACCTAACAATTCCACACCTAGAATTTCTTCTAAGAGGAACAATCAGTAATATGTGAAAATATATAGATAAGAACTCCCTTTGCAGCATTATTTGAAATAGTGAGAATGTGATCAATAAAATAATTTTTTATAGGAATTAGAATACATTTATATATTGAGAATATTACATGCAAAAATACATTTGACTTGGGAAATTTTTCACAATGCCATATTGCTAAGTGGAAAAAGCAAGATAAAGTAGTAAGTAAAGTATGATATCTTTTTTCTCCCTGGAAATAGATAATTGTGCAGCAAATGATGCCTTTCTTTGTACATTTCTGTGTTTTTAGAATTTCTGCAATTAACATTTATTTCTATAATTAGAAAAATAAGTGTTACTTTTAAAATTTGCAGTGTGCATGTGTTTATAAAAAGGAGTTGGGAATAGAGAAAGAGAGAAAGCAATGAAAAGGAGTATGTGACTATGTTCTAACTTTTGGAGAAAAGAAACTAAGGCAAAGACCATCAGGTCTTACATGCACAGTTAGGTTTCCCGAGTGGGAGAGAGCTGAGATGTGAAGGTAGGAGGCTTGCTGAAATCACGTTTTGCTATATTTTCAGACATTCTGGCAAGAAGATGATAATATCAAAGATAGAGCTAGGGCAAAGTTTACTGAAAAACTTGGATATGAGATAATATGAATTTTCTCTTAACTATGCCAGAATGTGCAAATTTGTACTACTTCATCTCAAACTTCCTAAATTACTCTGTGGCTTAAGATGGATAGCCACCTGAGAGGCCATCCACTCAGGTCACAAAGATTTGCTAGTGTGATTTACTTCTTTACCTGTAACTACTGCTTATCTTTTCCATTTATACCACTTTTCCTGCTTGTCTTTGCTGATTCATGCCCACAGTGACCCCCACCAAATTATCTGCTTCAGGGGACAAGGATCTTGTGTATGCGTTTCATCAACACATGAATAGCCTTTAGTGAATTCCTATGAGAGAGATAGCAGTATTTTCTCAGTACAGTGGATTCTTACTCTTTTATTATATACTCATGATATGCTGATTTTTGCCATTTCATATGCATTATGGTAGGCTCTGATAATATTGTGAAATCCTCTAGCATTTCTCTATTTTTCCAGCACACAGAAAATAGCATAATTCATAAAACATGGTATTTACTCCTTAATCAATGCTGACCAATGAATACTCTGAATTTTGTCTGGTTATACCTTCTTATCAGGGACTTCAGGCTTCTCTTCAGTAATCCACTTCTGAATGACATCTGCTGAAGGTGTTCGTTTTAGCTTCTCAGTGAGATAACTCAAAAGAGAGTTAACTGAATTTACTGTTAAGACGTGCATGGTGTTCTCAATTAGATAGTCATTTAGACGAATAAAGCTTGAAGAGAAAAAAACAAATGCGGCTTCATTTTTCCATACTCACTATGTATTTTTGATAGTACCTCTAAAGCACGTGTTTAAATTTTAAAATATTACAATTTCTCCATTTAATTATATTAAATAGCAGAGATTTATTGTCCAGAAGAGCTGCCCTTTAATTTATTTTTTATTTTATTTATTTCTTTTTTTGAGACAGAGTCTCACTGTGTTGTCCTTGGTAGAGTGCTGTAGTGTCACAGCTCATAGCATCCTCAAATTCATGGGCTTACGCGATTTTCTTGCCTTAGCCTCCCAGTATCTGGGACTACAGGCACCCACCATAATGCCCGGCCGTTTTTTGTTGTTGTTGTTTTGTTGTTTTGTTATTGTTGTTTAGCAGGCCTTGGCCAGGCTTGAACCCACCAGCCCTGCTGCATGTGGCCGGTGCCCTAACCACTGAACTACAGGCATTGAGCCAGAGCTGCCCTTTTATTTTTTTTATTTTTTTATTTTTTTGCTTTTACTTTTATTATTTTATTTATTTAAATTTTTATTAAATCATAATTGTGTACATTTGTGCAATCATGGGGCACAATGTGCTGACTTCATATACAATCTGAAATATTTTCATCGAACTGTTTAACATAGCCTTCATGGCATTTTCTTAATCACTATATGTAGACATTGGTAGTCTGCATTTAATAAGTTTCACCTGTACCCTTCTGGGATGCACCATACATGTGATCCCACCAATCACTCAGAGCTGCCCTTTTAAAGCAAATAAATTTCAAATATAGAGCATCAATTTAGCTAGGTGTTCTAGTTCTTCAATAGGATATTTAATAAGTAACATAGTTAAGGAAAATGCACCTAGCCAATGAAGAGGCAACAGATTTTTTAAAAAAGATGTTTTAAAGAAGAAATCAATGCATAAAACATCTGTAACTTGCATTCTAATGGTAAAATGTGAAATCTTTGCTGTTGAATAAATGTTGTTTGACAGCTGTTGCTAACCCCAAAGTGCAAATTTTATGTTTCCTTACTTTAGTGCTTAGAATGCAGATTGAGTCAGTAATTTATTTTTCATTGTGTATATTTAAGGTATACAATGGATATTTTGATGTTTTCATTCTGCTTAAGAGGAGCTCCAGAGCTTCTAGTACTTTAGGCCCATGATGATGGTACCCTTAGAAACTTCTTCACTGACTTCTGTTGCTCTGTGGACATTTTCATAGGGGTATATAAACTAGTACACAGTCAAGATTTATTAGAGTCCAGCGGCTTTCAACCTGCAGGGCATGACCCACAGGAACTGTATTAGGAAGGTTGAGAACCACTGAAATAGACAGTTGTCGAAGTTGGATTAAGTTAGTGAGCATAAAAATAACAATCATTAGAACTTCACAGTTCCACAGACAACTTTGAGATAAGGGTTGACGATTTGTTTGCAAGAGTTGTTTGTAATCATGAGGTTTTAGAATGATGGGAAATCTAAACACTGGAACCGGAACCATCAAGGTCAAGATCCAGTTGGGTAAGCAGGTGGCAGAACTAACGCTAATCAGGCTCAGTCCTCTGGCAAAGTTCTAGAAAGAAGACTTTCCTGTCTAGCTCCCAGTTGCAAGACCTGCATCAGGGATAGGGTAGAACTTTGTGTGGTTATGCGACTACATATGGTTCTTTAGTGACCAAAAAGATGGGACCCTCCATGATCACATGAGCTGGTGTATAAATATCTGGGTGCTTGACTCCTCCTTACCCCAGCCTGCTCTGTTGCAGTCTCTTTATTCCAGGCTAAGCAAGAGGGAAACAAAGCTGGAGAGATGAAGGAGGATCTTGGCCTTGGCCTCACACCATAGCCTCTACTAGCTTGCTAGTCCCAGCAGCTGGTTTGCTCGGTGCGGTTGGGTATGGTGGGCACTTCTGGAGTGTTCATTTAGGTCACATATCCCTCAAATTCCTCATCACTATTCATGAACTTCAAAAAAGAGCTTAATTGTTTTCTTTTTCTAATGAAATATTATTTATTTCCTAGAAAGGATTCTAGTTTCTTATTTTAAATTTTTATTATGTATATTTAAGGCATTTAACATGATGTTTTGATGTACATATTGAAATTATGCAAACTAACATGTCCATCACCTTCCAGGGTTTAATTTTTAATGAAACTTGAGAAGGATGAATGCTCCAATTTTCTTGAAAGAAAGAATAATTAATTACCATGTCAGCCTCATGCAATGATGCCTTTTGCTGGCCTGTTCTGTGTATGTCATTTTCTCGGAATCTCCGTAAGTGGGCAACTCAAATGATACTGCAGTGGGAACTGGGCCAGTCGATGTTTTGGCATCATCTAAGAGTAACAGAAGGCACAACAAGCATTATTGTATAAAAATTCTGTTTTGTTCAATGTGATTAAAAGAAAAGACAAATACAATTCAACAACAATCTTTTGAATCATGAAGCATTTCAGACCCTGAAAACAGCCTAGTTATCAAAAAAAAAAAACCCACCAGAACTTCACATCAAAGGATTTCAGCTCAACAAGAGGGTAGACAGTGTAGTAATATTATCATGAACAGTATTTGATCTGTATAATATGCTAGCTCTTTCCCATGGACACCTTTACCCTCTTTTTCTACCTGCATTTTGGTCATCCTTTCTAGGACATGCCAGCTGGGGCCAATGCTGTGATCCATCCAGGATCTTAATTTTAAAAAACCTATTGTCTGTCTTAGCAGGTTGGGTATACCTTTAAGCACAGAGGTGCTGAGTACACTATAAAAGGTTTTTGAATTAAGATTCTGTATCCAGTTTAGAAATACTATACACAAGTGGGAGTAATGTGTGAAAAATGCAATTATTTACATTCCCTTCTCCCCTTCTACAAAACACATTAAATTTATAACATATTAAGCAAAAGTTTGGAATAACTTAAAAATAGATCATTATTTAAACTTGACAACAGTAAAATAAAAAAGACCTGATACATTAGAAAGCCATATATACTCTGATATATCCAGTTTCTTTCATCTGCATACCCTCAAAATATCCATATGCCACATCATCAGGAACAAATCCTGCAGCGTGCAAAGCAGCTCGACAAGCCTTCCTGACCACCTCTTTTGCCTCATTTCGAAATTCTTCTAGGCGCTCTATCACCTAGATGTTGATGAATATGTATGATTAGTGGTATTAAAATAGCAGTGATAGAGCTATTGATTGTTATAGACAAAGTTTTTTTTTTTTTCCTTACTTCTGCTAGCCGTATGACTTGCACAGTTTTAAATTCCTGCAGGGTGTAGGTGTGACATTTTTCAATATAACACAGTCCCATGAAACTCAATTGATAACACAATTCGCTTATTTTAAGAAGAGCTGGCCGCAAATACTGAATGAAAATAAGAATTTATCATTACTTAGTGAAAAAAAATCCTGCATTTTAAATGTATAAAAATATTTGAAAAGAAAGAATGGTTATTAAAGATAATAATGGTTCTATATGTTAACTTTAGCCACAACTACAAAACAGAAACACTTTTGAAACCTTTTTCTAAAAGTATTCTTGACTTATCATTATCAGATTTAATTTGCCCAAATCTCTTTCTTTTCATTTTGAAAACACATGCATGTCTATTAAGGAATGCAATTGAGGGCAAGTAACAGAAAACTGGGCAATATCTTAAATTTCATTAAGTTTGCCTAATGGATACTGAAATATTTGTGTGACCTTAAGGACTTTAAGACGCCAGTCATTATGATAATAGAAGGGCCTATCTAGTAATCTAACAGGCTATAACAGAGAGTAAGCAAAAATTTAAGTTTAAAATTTTAGTGGGTGATACGTTGCTTTGAAAACAGTGTCATTTGCTCAAAAGGTTAAATGTAGAATTATTAATGTACTCAGCAATTCCACTCCTAGGTATATCTGCCCAAGAGAAATGAAAACATGTCCAGAAAAAACTTGCACATGATTGTTTATAGCATTATTTATAATAGCCCATAGTGAACCATACGACAGAATATAATTTGACAATTAAAGAAATGCTATGCTACAACATAGACAAATCGTAAACATATTGTGTAAAGTGAACAGAGCTAGTTATAAAGGACCACATACAGTTGGCCCTCTGCATCTGTGGGTTCCACATCTGTGAATTCAACAAGAGCAAATGGTTGTGCCAGTATTTAACATGTATAGATCTTTTTCTTATCATTATTTCCCAGACAGTACAGTATAACAACTATTTACATTGTGTTAGGTAGTATAAATAATTCAGAGATAATTTAAAGTATATGGGAGCATGTGCATAGGTTATATCCAAAAATCACATCATTTTACATAAGGGACTTGAGCATCTGTGAATTTGGGTATCCGTTGGGAATTCCTGGAACCTTTTCCCTATGGATGCTGAAGGATGACTATAGTATGTGACTTCATTTACATAAAATGTACAGAATGGAAAAATTTATGGAGATAGGAAGTAGATTAGTGGTTGCCAATAGTTGGGGGGAGGACAGGGCAGTTGGGGACAGTGATCACTAACAGTGGTAGAGTTTCTTATTGGCGTGATAGATATTTTCTGAAATTGATTCAATTCTATGAATAAACTAAAAATAATTGTATGGTATACTTTAGATGGGTGAATTATGTGGTACGTAGAATATATATCAGAATTGTTATAAGAGATTGTAGGCCCAGATGCCAACAAAGTTGTGTTTAAAAAAATCACAAAAAGAAACTTTTCAAGGACAAATTCATATTTCTTCCTTTGACTTAGTGTAGGGTAATCAATCATCCTAGTCAACTAATTGTAAATATAATACTAGTGGTAAGTATGTGGGTAATTATAGCACCTAATAGTTATTTAAACCACTGCCATGCATCTGCTATTTAGTCAATCTTAGCTTAAAAGAATGAGAACTTTCTAGTCTGTTTAGGACTAACTTGAAAAGAAGATGTCATAAAAGCCAAAAACGTATTGGTAATACATGGAGTGGGGTAGGGAAATGAGGGAGCGGGGAGAGGGGAGGTGGGAGGGAGGTGGCGGGGGTCACGGTGTATGACAGACCTCTTGGGGGTGGGACACAATTATAAGAGGAATTTTGTCTAACAATGCAATCAGTATAACCCAATTCTTTGTACCCTCAATGCATCCCTAATACTAATACTAATACTAATACTAATGGAGGAGAACAAGAATGATAACTCTCAGCATGTAATATAACAGAACATGCAATGAGGATTGATAGAAGTAATTTTTAATCCAGGAAGAACTATTTTAAATACTTAGTAACAAATTTGTGATACGCCTAGCATTGACGACATGGTAAAAGATGAAAGGTGGCTGACTGATGCATCCTTAATGAAATTTGAGTCAAGAAGGGTGGAATATTTTTTCACAACTCATAATGCTCAATGAAATGGATAACTTGAGATGTTATATCTAAATATTTGTTTTGCACTAATATTTATGTTAGCCAGAGTCCTTGAACATTCCCTATTGTGTGACAGACATGTTGATAACAGTCTTTCAGATTACCATATGCAAAAAAGGAAATGACCAGTCAAAAGCAAACTTGAGGCTTCCAACCCAAGATGCTGGTAACTCACTGTCATAGAAACAGACAGGTGAGGACCCAGTACTCTGAGCATAATAGTAATGATTCCAGTTCATTCCGAGGGGCCAAGTAGATAACTTCTAAGGCAAGTAGGCAGAGGTTTTAAATAGTTCTTTAACAGTTCTTTTTTTCATGATCACCACATCATTGTCCGAAGTATATATTAAAAATTTCCCTACTACCAGAATCCATTGTAGAGGAACACATATACTGGGAGGCACTGAATACAAGCCCCAAATTATTCTGGACCATAAAGCTTAGAGTGTCTCAAAGATGAGAGGAGTTAATAGAAGATACCATCCTATTTTGCTCAAAAGGACATACAACTTTCCTGATCAGCAACAAAAGGAATCATAAATCCAAACTCTGAGGCTATTTTGAACAAAGGGGACCTATGCAACTTTCTTCTTACACTTTTGCATTTTGCAATCCTAGACAAAATGTAGAATGCCCCTAGACTCCTAAATGACAAGAAAAGATGGAAATTGTGAACTTTCTTAAAAAAAAATGAAATATTTTTCGGAGACAGTCTATACCAACACCTATAATACATTCACACTTTCTCTTTCTATAAGTAGTTATTTTAAAATATGATTAATAAATACATACAGAATCAACAATGAACAAATTCTTTTGTAGAGAATTTCGACATCCAGTGATTTTCTTAGAGCGAACATTCTTCCTCCATACGCTAAAAGCCTTCCATTTCCGGAAAAGTGAAAATATGGGAATCTTAGTGAGTTCTCTGTGATACAGATATTCCTGTTCCCATCGATCAATTTCAATAAATTCAATGTCACCATTACAAATGTGTGTCACCGCCTTTTTGCTAATAGTATAGTAGTCATTTTTATTGATGTTCTCATAAGTTACAACTCTATGAATTAAATAAAAATTGGGAAAAGTGAATTAAGTATTCAATACAACATTAAGCAATTGCATTACTTTTTGTTTTAAAGAAATAACACATATATTGGAAAACAAATATTTAAAATTTAAAATATTCAGATTAAATAAATTAGTCAAGAAAACAAGAGTTCAATAGCTATTGCCTTATTATAAAGATTTCACAGCCATCACAATATGCTGATAATTTCAGTTACACTATTTTTACAATAAAATAAATTATGGATTTTAAAAACGTAATAGTTTTACACAAAATCTCAAATTAAGTTTTTCTTTATTATTAGCTCTTTAGAAACGATTCCATATTAATATTGTAAAATAATTTTATACTACTCAGTATTGAAAGAATTATGAGAAGAGCTAAATGAATAGAAAAAAACAAGAATGAGATTAGAATCAAGACTGAAATTAAGGTAAAATATGTTCAATGTATCACATGCAAAATAATTTATTGTTGAGAAAATTAATTAGTTCATGATATCCTTCTTTCAGTTGTCATCAAGGGCATTCTTCAACTGTATGAGTAACAGGAAATTGATCAAGTAAAGATGAAAAGCATGAAGGGGATAAAAGGAGGATTAGTAGGAGAAAGAAACAAAGTAGTGAGAATAGAAAGGACTGCTCCTCTAAAACTTAAAACAAGAATTTGCCTACAGCACAAATATATTTTCTGTAATCTTAACAATTAATATAACAAGAAATATTGATGCAACTTAAATATTCAATGATAGAACAAACATAAAATATGACATAGCACCTTATTAAAATATATCTGGGAATTCAGGAAAATAACATTTATGCAGATTCTATGAGAGCTTAGAATAGTAAGATAAAGATGAAGTGCAAAAACAAAGCCTGAAACTGTTTCTGTGTTAAATCTATGCAAAAATTGATGTGTGTTAGACAAAGATTAGACTAGAACACTCCAGGAAAAAATAGCTGTCCTTGGCTCTGTATTCTGAACTTGGAGTCTATAGCCCTTTAAAATATCCTAAAACTAGCTGTGAAATCCTTGAAATTGTTTTATGTAAGCAAATTTAGGTACATACATAAGATTGGTTTTTAAGGCATTAGAACAAAAGTCTCATATGCTTTGAGTCTCTTAATCAAGAAACTAAGAACCACTGGCATAAATGATTTTTAGTTTTTAATATGTATTTTTGTTTTAATAAAACTGAGTCACAAATATTTTTAAAATTATGACATTCAGGACCAGAATGAAAGCAAACCTATACCAAGAGTGGTTCATGTGAGACCACAGGGAAAGCCAGAGGCTGGTGGTGCTATTTGGAAAGCAGAGGGGCTGATAATCAACTCTAAGGGCATTCTCCTACTCTGGTGCTTCAAGAGGAAACTTTCACCCCCCCCTTAGATTTTACCTGATCCCTCTAACATTTTGTCTGTTTTCTAATTAACTTATACCAGAAATATTTGGAAAAATGCTAGGTATTGCATGGTGCTTGTGGAGTATATGGAAAACATTTGAAATAATTTTCCTTTTTCCATTGTCAACATCTGAAGATATAATTATGATATTTTGGGAGTGATTCTCTCTAAAATCTGAAACTTCACTTGCCACTAAAACTATAATCAACTTCAGATATTTCATTTATATCAGACATCAAAACAACCTAGAAACAAGAAGAAATAGCCATCTAGAGCCTTGGTGCATGTCTGGAAAACTTGCTCTGTGTAATCTGCTACCAATGGCCCTTCTAGAAGGTGGCAGGTGTGATCCATGACGTTGAATTTTAACTGATTCGTACTCAGTGCCACTTAGAAATTCTTTTTATTTATATGTTCTTCATTCTCAAGCCCATAGACTTTTCCTTACACATCTCTACTCTTCATAGAGCAAATGAACACACAAGAGTCTTTTTTCAAAGATTAGATAAAAGCATGGAAATCATCTAAGATGCTTATTAAAAATCTAGATTTCTGTGTCCAAAAAAGAATTAGAATTCTTTTGCATTCTAAGACTGAATGTGGTACCTGGCCGATTCTGTTACACAATCATGTTTGTTAACCACTGAACTTTATTTGAAGACAAACAAAACTAAATAAGGCTGAGATAAAGTGAGCTCTCACTCATACCTTCACTGGAAAATCAACATACCATGTTTTGTCCTCTGCATATCCCTCCTACTTTCTTCCATGTGGAGATGGAGAAGTTACACTTCGCCTTTCTAAAATTCTCTTTTTGGTTACTTTTCCTTTGAACTAAAAATGTACAGAACTTCCCTTTTGTTTATAGAAGGCTTTTTCTTAACCTCACTGCCCATTTAACTTAAAATCCCATTTCTTCTTCCTTCTTCTAAATGTCCTTTATAATGATGTGTATCAATAGGCATATCTGTTCCATCCATTCCTTCTTAGAGTTCTTGAAAACTGGTTTTGTTTCTCACTTCTCTAATGAAATTATTCTCTCAAAGATAAATAGGGACTTCCTTCCAGCCCAATCCAGTTGGTAGCAGGGGGAGCAGTAGAGTTGAGAAAAACTTTGCAAAAATTAAAAAGGTATATGCACAGATAGTTCTCTATAATCATTTCTATTTTCCTTCAACCTTCCAGTTCGTTGCTGATGGATCACTCCCCAAATCTATCCCTTGGACACCTGGGCTTCGCTGTGTGTGTTGAATCATCACCCCTATGATGATGACCCTCCATTCAGCATTTCTTGGCATTTAGGATTCAAATTAGCTGTCTTTTGGATAATTGTTTTGATCATTTGTTCCACTAAGTCCTTTCTTTGTGGAGATACTCAGAAAAAATAAGCTTCATTTAAGAACTAATTTTTTTAAGAATTAAAAAAATTCAAGTTCTGTGCTAGGAAATTCCTACTAAAGATGACTTTATAATCCAGTTAACAGAGATCCTTGAATAGTTAATTACTTACAGGGAGAAGAAAGTCTTTTTTTTTTTTTTTTTGAGACAGAGCCTCAAGCTGTCACCCTGGATAGAGAGCTGTGGCATCACAGCTCACAGCAACCTCCAATTCCTGGGCTCAAGTGAGTCTCCTGCCTCTGCCTTCCAAGTAGCTGGGACGACAGGCGCCTGCCACAACGCCCGGCCGTTTTTTGGTTGCTGCTGTCATTGTTATTTGGAGGGCCCAGGCTGGATTCGAACCCGCCAGCTTAGGTGTACGTGGCTGGCACCTTAGCCCGCTGAGCCACAGGCGCTGAGCCGAGAAGAAAGTCTTGAAAAAAAACTACATTTCACTGTGGTCTCTACTGTCCCATAATTGAAAAAATCTGTAGTGCTTTCTTGCTGTTCAGTGTAGCATCAAGAGGTTGTCAAATTATTTTACTATAGAACCTGTCTCCATCTGAAATGAAATGTTGACTCCAAAGCTTCCATTAATATCTAAAGGTATGTATGCCTTATTTGATAGAATTATATGGAGTAAGAGAACTGTTAAGGCCCTTAGGCAAGTCATAAATTGTCCTGTTATTATTCATTTCAGGTATAACTCAAAGTGAACATACTATGGGGCTTAGATACCCTACAGAGGTTCTAAAAAGTAGATTTCTTCCCCTGAAATTAATTCTTTGATTTTCCAAAACAGTAAAGCCTCAATATGATCTGTTATTTCAGATTGAAAGTGCTTCTGCTCATCCTTAAACCAGCCTACCAGACGAGTACTGCAGAAACATAGTTTGCCTCATGTGAACCTTCTACCCAGGAGTTTGAATACCTTCCTACTGCTCATGTCGTTAAACTCTAATTATTCTGCCAGGTGTTTGTGGTACTCTCCTCCTGTTTCATGTTAGTTCCTTCTGTGTCCACACAAATCACTCTTACTTGTTAGACTGGTTTCTTTATCATGTCCACCTTAGGCCATGCTTGAATGCATGCCTATGTTTTTGTTCACTCTGTGGTGAAGTTTCCTATTTTTACAAGAAAGAGAATTATCTCTTACTTGCTTTAAAATAGTAGGCTGAAATAGACAAGCGCTTGTGGTCCTATGCAACTCTAAGCCGTCTTAAGTATTTTCATTATTATATAGGTTTTATTGTCATGATTTGAACGTATTCGTTAAATGAAGGTAAGCAAGCAAATGTCTTGGAAGAAACAGGCCATTTCTTGAGTTCTGCATTTATAAACCTCAAACTGTTTGATGAAGGTCAATAACATAATGCAATGAGTCTAGATCTAACCCAAACTGGGGAGGAGAAAGGCTTGCTTTACTTCTTGTTTTATTAACTGACAATATTATGATATCTGATAAGGAACTCCCCCTTACCTAGAATATTAAACAGAAGTATAATTACAGGAAATTTCCAAGTTTCATCAGTAAGAGAGTGATCTAGGGTCAGTAGGTTCTCAGCATGTGGTTCTTTGAAGAATAGCATCAGCATCACATGGAATTGCAAATTCTTAGGCCTCACCCCAGATCTATTAAATCAGAAACTCTGAGGCTTGACAACTTGTGTTTTAACAACTCCTTTAGGGCTTACTTGAGAATTTCTGCTCTAGGTCATTGGTGTGCAACTCTGGTTGATTCTTAGAATCATCTGGTGAGTTTTAAAGAAATCTTGCTGCTAATGCACCACTACAGACCAATGAAATAATTTATGGCAGTGAAGCCTGACAGATTCTAATTAGTAGCCACAGTTAAGAACTAGGTTCTTAATGCTCTAGGTTATACAGATTTTTGCATGCAGTGAAACTATCATCCATTAGATTGTCATCAATCCAGACCAGAAACAAGGGGTGTGAGTGTGTGTGTGTGCAAATTCCCGTGCACGTGAATTTGAAGGAAGGTTAGGAAGACAATCTGGACTCTAGATCTCACCTAAACTGGAGAAGAGAAATACTTCCTTTACTTTTGGTTTCATTAACCAGAAGGAGGATTTTTGATGATTGTAAGATGACTCAGATTTGGCTTATTAGATTTAAATTTCTTCATGGACTAGCCTATGAAAAATTGTCATTACGTTAGATAACCTGGTGAGATTTCTGATAATATGGCTTCAAAATGATCTGTTATTTATTATATAGTATGTATAACTCATTATAAAGGTTGATTTTATTGGTTATAACATCACATGGAAACCAGAATGCTGCCATTTGAAAAGTTCCAAGCTGGCATCTATTTGTGTTTTCTGTTTTAGGCCACTAAACATATAATCTAGTTTAAAGGAAAAAAGCTTTAGTTAAAAATTTTAAAAGCTGGCTAAAAATACTTTTAACATAATAGACTTGAAATAAACTGAGAGTGAACTTAATCATTTAGAAAGTAACATGTTTATATGGTTCTGACAGCTCAAGTCATGTAAACATGTTTCAAAGAATCTGAATCAGAAGCTTTATCCCAACCACTTATTGGGACACACTTTAACTAAATATGTTTCAAATTTACATGATACCAGAACACATTTATTTCTATCATTTTTAAACATCATTTAGGTCTAATGTTATTGGAAATACACATCGGGAGAAACTAAAGTATAGGAGACATGGTCTCTTCTTTCATGGCTTTCTGTGGACCCTAAAGATGTTCAGGATTTGAGGAGGGACCTGGTAAATTGTTTGATGTATCCATTACTTTCTACCTTTTAAAGCATTACAAAGTGCTTTAAACCTACACGACCCGGCTCGGCGCCTGTGGCTCAATGGGCTAAGGCGCCAGCCACGTACACCTGAGCTGGCGGGTTCAAATCCAGCCCGGGCCCGCCAAACAATGACTGCTGCCAACCAAAAAATGGCCGGGCGTTGTGGCGGGCGCCTGTAGTCCCAGCTACTTGGGAGGCGGAGGCAGGAGACTGGCTTGAGCCCAGGAATTGGAGGTTGCTGTGAGCTGTGATGCCACAGCTCTCTATCCAGGGTGACAGCTTAAGGCTCTGCCTAAAAAAAAAAAAAAAAAAAAAAAAACCTACACGACCCATACAAAGTAATGCTTTAAAATTGAATTTCACAGAGGATTAAATCACATAATTGAAAGAAAGAGGGACATGTCAGTCACTATTCTGAAATTCCTGTCTGTAAATCACAAAACAATATTGAAAAGCAAAGTCTAATATGTCTGTACCCTAGTTTTCTCATCTTTCCACTACAGATGATGCTATTCTTATGAGACTCTTATGAGGATGAAATAGACTAATGTACAGAAAGTACCCAGAGCAAGGCCTAGCACAGCATGTGACAGAAATGCAGGAGTAGTTGTCATTATGAGGATGAGAATATTAGGCATGGTACATCAGAACTTGAGTTCTTTTTTTTTTTTTTTTTGTATAGACAGAGTCTCATTTTATCGCCCTCGGTAGAGTGCAGTGGCATCACACAGCTCACAGCAACCTCCAAATCCTGGGTTTAGGCAATTCTCTTGCCTCATCCTCCCGAGTAGCTGGGACTACAGGTGCCTGCCACAACGCCTGGCTATGTTTTTGTTTGTTTTGCAGTTCAGCCGTGGCTGGGTTTGAACCCGCCACCTTCGGTATATGGGGTGCCCTACTCGCTGAGCCACAGGTACCACCCAGAACTTGAGTTCTGAAGTCAAGTTGCTTGGCTCTGATTCTCAGCCTCATGACTCAACTAGCGCTGGGAACGTGGTCGAGTTACTCAACTCTGTGCCTCAGTTTCATCATTTGTGAACTTGATTTATCAATCCTACCTGCCTTATAGAGGTGTTAGGAAGACTAAATGAGCTAATACATATAAAACATTTAGAATGAAGTTTGGAATACATTAAGAGTTGGTGTCAATATTGTCATGTTGCACACACTAATGTTTTAAAGATTTAGTACTATGGCCTTATAGAAGCATTCATAGTTCCTTACCATTATGAGTAAGTTTATAATTCAATGACTAAAACAAAAAGGAACAAGATGTGGACTTATATACTTAAAATAATAGTGAGGTGAGGAGTTACATAGATATGGAAAAAATCCATCATCTACTAGGAAGGGAATTATCCAACACCACAGTGGCTGTTTTTTACCAGCATGAAGAAAGAAACAACCATTACCCCACCAGGGGGCATCTAAGATCCAACTAAATGTTCAGACTCATAGGACTTTCATAGACTAAATTTGGCATCTGTCCACTCAGAATGACACAGGACAAGACCCACTTCTTGTCATCAGGACAGCATCAGACTTTCCTTTTCTGTGGGAGTCCTTGCAGCAGCCACCTGGGAGCTATCATCTTCCCAGGTGACAGTTCAGATTCAAGATGAGATTGAGTGTGTATAGAATCCACCCTGGCTTAAAAGTTTTACTACTTCAGGAGCCAACATCTGCCACAATAATTCCACAGCACAGATTTCAGGATTCTTATAAGGAATGTGCTCATAAAAAGAACCCATACACTATGGAAAGTACAAAGCTATAACTCCTCATTGAGTATTTATAATTCATTTTTAGTTCTTCCCAATGCATATGTAATTTACCAACTTAGATCATTTTTGTCATAAGCCATGCTGCCGAGAAACAATCCACATTTTAACTCTTATTAGTTTACTAGGGGTATAGAATGTGTGAATAGATAGGCTGAGAGCCCACGAGCCTTTCAAAAGCCAGGGTAAAGCCCACAGGTGGGCCACCCCTGTACTCCTAATTGAGAAGAAAGGAGTCTGAAGATGCTCAGTCAGGAGAATGTCTGTGTGACTATCCTGGTATGGGGAAATTAGCAGTGCAGACCATCAACTAGTAGCTTAGACTAGAGAAGCTGAGTTGTCTGTCTGAGGAGGTAAGAATTGCTGTCCCTTGACTCTCTCTCCTGCTTGCACCATTATCTGGCCTTTTCAGATGTTCCATTACCCTATGTCCCTGTTTACCCTTTACCCAACGTTTCTGGAGGCTGTAGCCTCCCCTTTCTCAGTCTTAACCCTGACTGCTGACTACATTCTTGCACATACACTCTGTTAGGTATCCAATAAAAAGATTCTAGGAATGCAAACTAATACATCCCTTTTGGAAAGATGTTTGGAGAATACTTAGAGATCTAAAAAAAGACCTGCCATTCAATCCTATAATTCCTCTACTAGGTATATATCCAGAAGACCAAAAATCACATTATAACAAAAATATTTGTACCAGAATGTTTATTGCAGCCCAATTCATAATTGCTAAGTCATGGAAGAAGCCCAAGTGCCCATCGACCCACAAATGGATTAATAAATTGTGG
>CAUYRH010021912.1:0-51673 GCA_963574655.1 Perodicticus potto
GAGCTAGTGATTGGGTAGCACACCTGCCCCCGGCACAAGAGAAAGAAACGAAGGGAAAGAGTGGCCAGGAGTGCTCGCCAGGGGGGTACCTCCTCGTGCAAACATGAGAGGTGAGGAAAGGTCAGTTCCCCAATGACCCCCATGATTGAATTATTGTACACAGCTATGATTCAATAAAATAAATAAATAAATAAATAAATAAATAAATAAATAAAAATAAAAAGAAGCAATAGCTCCTAAAGTGACCCAGTTCACTAAGGTGGTCCTAAATAGCTCAGCCAAGAGGAAGCTTCTGACCACCATCACCGTGAAGAGTGGAGGGGAAGCGTGCGCTGGCATAAAGGGCAAGTACAACCAGTACTTCAGTCACTGGTTTGCTGAGAAGGTTCTCAAGGGGGATGGTGCCGGAGACTGACCTCCTCAAGCATCACCAGCAGTGTGTTCACAAGGCAATAAAGAAGGAAGAGATTTCTATTAAAGGGCAGAAATTCAAGGGCCATGGCAAAGAAAAGCCCCCAAAACTCTTCTTGACCTTGACAGTCACCTTGAAAATGGATTTCTGAGATCAAAAAATTGAGGACTCTGTATTTTGCCAGCTAAGACTGTGAAAATAGCATTGAATGTGGTGAAGAATTTAGAAGAGAGCAGCTTTATTTTCCATCTTGATGTTGTCCTGTCCCTCCTGAAAGGTAATGAACTCTTTGCTTTGAGATGATTTCTCACTTGCTCTGACATCTTGAAGGAACTCAATGTGCTAAAATTGAAGAATTTCTGGGGGTTATAGTTGCAGTGTTTAGCCTGGGACCAGCTTTAAATATACATTGAGTGTAGACAGTGATATGTGGACAGATCAGGATGATGAAAATGGCCTGGCTTGATTTTTGCTACAAAGGAGATTATATACTCTGTGGTGGGGTGACTGTTCATGGTGGCAATTGGTTAGGGCCTCTTTTCTCTCAAGGAACTAATGCTTTGAAAAGTGATCTGGGCACACCAGTTTCAATCAATGATTCAGAGAACAGTTTTATTTTTATACATCTATATTTGTTTGTAAATATTTATTTTTAGATAGAGTCACAGTTCAGATGACCGGTAGCCTGGATTAGCAAAGAGGAAGACAGCTTTTAAGGGACAGTTCCCTGCCTTGGCAAGAAGTATCAGATTAAAATGTGAAAGCTTGAATGTATACCATGGAATACTTTTCAGCCATAAAGAAAGACTTTACATCTTTTGTGTTCACCTGATGGAGTTGAAGAACGTCCTCCTTCCTAAATAAAGTATCAGAAGAAAGGAAAAGCAGGCAGCCAGTGTACTGAATACTAATATGAAACTAGTAGATGAACAGCTAATACCCACACGAGAGGAAAAACAATTAAGTTCAAGAAGTGGAGGAGAAGGGAGGAAAGATGGGGAAGAAGGGAGGGGGTTCAGTAAGTTATCACCTAAGGGGCACAATGTAGGGTACGTGGCACACCCCCTGGGCAAAGGGCACAACTACAGCTTGGACTTTACCTAACAGAAGCAAACAGTGTAACCTAATCCTATGTACTCTTATATTAATCTGAAATTTTAAAAAAATTTACTGAAAGCTGGGCACGGCGGCTCACACCTGTAATCCTAGCAGTCTGGAAGGCTGAGGCAGGAGGATTGCCTGAGTTCAGCAGTTCGAGACCAGCCTGAGCCAGAGTAAGACCTGGTCACTAAAAAAATAGCCAGGCATTGCGGTAGGCATCTGTAGTCCAAACTACTTGAGAAGCTGAGACCAGAGAATCTGTTGAGCCCAGGAGTTTGAGGCTGCTGCGAGCTGTGATACCACAGCACTCTACTGAGGGCGACAAAGTGAGACTCTGTCTCAACAACAAAAAAAAGTTACTGAAAAAAAAAAAGATGTGAAAGCTTCAAGAATGTTGCAGAGCACGCCATTTCAGAGCTCACAATGCAGTCTAGGAATTAAGATTCTTGGAGGATGAACCTAAATTGCAAACCATTTTAGCAAAGCTGGGTTGCCAGCTTTCAAACCAAGCCACTGAATTAAGTCAACCTGCAGACCCTTAAAATCCCAAAATGCTGCATCTAGCTAAATGTGGGGAGGGGTTCAGGGTAGTATAAAAGTGTTTGCTTTATTTTCCTTGTTTGTTTACCCACTCTGCTCAGTAATGTATGCAATTGTGAAGATGGAATAAATTTTAACATTTAGTTCAAAAACAAACCGAAAAAGGTAGCTTCCTCAGCTTCTCTAATGATTCTGAAAGTGATTTAATACATTGTACTTAGTATGCATCTACAGAGATTCTACTGACTTCCGCAAAACTGAACCCTAACTTTGATAATATCAATATTGGTTATTACTAGTAATAATTTAAAATAATTACAATAATATTAGGACCACTACTAAATTTTCACTACATCCTAAGTATTATGTATTCTTTATGCACTCCTCACAAGAACACCACGATATCACTACTTTTATTACTTCTCTGACTAAGACATAGAGAGATTAAGTGAGACGCTCAGGATCTCCTAGGGAATGAGGAGCAGAGCCAGAGCTAGAGCTCAGACTGGGCCAGACCGAGAGTGTGTGTGACCCACTGCTGTCTCCTGTTCTTTTTTCCACCATGTTGTATGACTTTTTCTAGTTGCTATGTAAACACGCCCAGATTTCTTTTAAAATAGGTTCTGCTTGTTTAAAAATATCTGGAAAGGCCTTTCCCCCACCTACTTCATGCTGCTGTTCAATCCAAACCTCTGTCATCCCATATAAGACAGGTCTCAGCCCAAACAGACAACAGTCCCCAAGTCCCTCACCAAATCTTCTGAAAAGGAAAGAGGGGAAAAGGTGGGAAGGAAAGGGCAATAGAAGAAAGTATAGAGAGAAATGAAGCAGACCTGCTGTGCCAGGAAGGCACGTACAGCTCAGCACCGTTTGTACTCCCCTCTGAAGTCCCCCCTATTTCCCAAGGGCTGGAAGCCTGAGAAATTTTGAAGATTCCTTACCACCAGGGTTGTGATTTAAATTTTGCCAACAGAGGCTGACAGGTACAAGAGTTAGGAGCCATGTTACTGCCTCTCTGCATTGACAGGATACATGCAGGTAAGAGATTTTGCAGAATCTCCACGCTTTCTCCTGAAAATCACTTGCTTTGGTGCTGCAAATATAATCATCGGTGGCAGTTTCTGGCCATTCCAAATTATTTGACAGCTAGCAGTGAAACTGAATGTCATCAACTTCCCCTAACTCTAATCCTACACTTTCAGTACTTTCAACAATTTTATATGCCATTAATTGCCTTGATTAATCTACTTGATATTCTAGAAAAGTCTCTGTTTTCATGATGGACATATCTGGGTTATCTTCTCAGCTCTACCACCGGAGCACATTTGCCCTTGAGCTTGTCACATCCTTCCTTTGGGCCTCAGTTTCCTCACTTATCAGATGAGGGGGTTGGACTCAGCTGAATCTAAAGTCCTTTTCGCCTCTCCCATGATGTCAGTCTACCAAAAAGCACTCCCACTAGAAAAGGGTCTCTGCCCTCCTCTCTCGCTCCCTACTCCCCAAGGCCAAAGGGGTTCCGTGTATCTGGCAACTGCAGTTTCCACACTGAGGAACGAGTTTTGCTGGTGAAATTGTATTGAGAACCGTGAAAAGAAGTGAGTGTCAGATACACTCAAAGGTGCCAGTTCATCCAGATTCCATTTCCCCCAGAAATTGGCTTAATGTCTAAAACCATTTCAGTTAGTGGCTATATGTCTATTGCTTGCTCCCCAGCGAAAGCAAATAACTTCCCCTGGACTTGTTCTTCACTGATTCTCGAAAGGTCTGCACAGGTCTAGGCAGAGCCTGGGAGTAACTGTAGAAAACTGTGCATTGCTAACAACTTACTCTCCTTGCAGGCAGAATGCAGCAGGCACAAACAGGGCACCGTGGCTTCCCTGGACTAAATGAGAGTCCCACTGTCCTGGGTGGCTTAAATAACAGACATTTATTTCTTATAGATTCTAAGCCCGGAAAGTCCAAGATTTGGGTCTGGGCAGATGTGGGCAGGGGCTACTTCCTGGCTTATAGTTGGTCACCTTGCTGTGTCCCCACACGGTGGGAAGAGCTCTCGGGTCTCTGGCCTTCTTCTCAGAGGCTTCCCCGTCCCATTGTGGGGGTCCCCTAGACACCATCATAATGGGAGTCAGGGCTTCCCCAAGGGGATTTGAGAGGGGACACAAATACTCAGCCCATGACACCTGCTTTCTAGCTTCCTAACTACGCCTCAGTTCACATGTCACTGCTTCAAGGACTCTTTCTTGAAAACCTCCTCTGTTCCAATCTCCCTAGGTCTCTTCCACAGTAGAATATGAGCTCTGTGAAAAAAAAGAACACATCGATCTCATGAGGTTGGAACCCAGAACCCGTTACAGTACAGTTCACAAGGGTGTTTATTACATCTTAGATAATAATAAAATTTACTAAATCTTAGCTGTGTGAATCTGCAGCTTTGAGTGATTTAATTTAATCTGAGCCTTGGTTTCCCTGAGAGTAGCTGTGGTGTTCATAACTGCTGGGATGAAGGTTACAGGTAGTACTGTGCATGGAAGGGTTGAATTAGTAATGTGAGGGGACAGATGCTGCTGTTGGAGAGGAAAGGCTTGGGCTTGTTGTTTTTGTTTGTTTGTTTTGCAGTTTTTGGCTGGGACTGGGTTTGAACCCGCCACCTCCAGCATAGGGGCTGGCGCCCTACTCCTTTGAGCCACAGACGCTGCTGGAAAGGCTTGTGCTTTGAAGATAAACAGATTCGTTTTTACTCCCAGCCGCTCACCCACTACAGTGTGATGCCAGCGAGGTCATGGAGTGTCTGTGAGGCACTGCTTATTCTTTCTATAAAATGGAAATATTAGTGCTTCCTTCACAGCACCCTTGTCAGGATTCAGTGAAATACCTAGGATGGTGCCTGGCCCCCAGGGGAGCTTGGTCAACATCTGCTCCTGCTGACACAGGCCACCGCGCACATCTGCAGGCGTCCAGCTCGAAAGGGAGCAGGGGCATCCTGCCCACCTCCAAGGTGAAGGTCGCTCCGCCTTCCCTGCGCAAGTGGAACATCGACCACCATCCAGCTGCCCCCACTCACGGGCGGTGTTGTGACTTTTTTTTTTAATTGAATCATAACTGTGTACATTAGTTCAATCATGGAGTACAGTGTGCGGGCTTCATATACAATCTAAGATAATTTGTTGTGGCTTTATCAGCAAAACAAGGTGGGACGGGCCTCTTTGCTTCCGTCAATCTGCCCTGTCAGTCAGAGCACAGTGGCACTCCCGGGACCAGCAAGGTGACTCACGGGTCAGCACCAGTGATGAGGAGCTCTCACCGCTGCAGTGAGGGGCGTTTAGAAACAAAACTCCTACCTGTCTCCCTGAAGTGCAGACTCTGCTCTTTCTTCATTTGTGAGACAGAGAGAAAAGTTCTTATGCAGAGGAAGAAAGGAATGTGCTGGGAAGATTTCCTGGTCTGACCTCCAAGGTCCCCTCGGTCTTGAAACTGTCCGAGTCCATTAGCTCAGCACCAGGTAGTCTAAGGGGCCCATCGCAGGCCGTTCTGACGCCCGCTCCCCCAGAACAGGGAGCCACCTGATCTAGAAAACGGGTCTGGCCACTGACCAAATGCTGGACTCATAGCGCCGCTTTTCTTTTCTTCTCTTTCCTTTTCATTTCTTTTCTTTTTACCTTTATTTACAAAATATTTATTACAAAATTTTACAAAGGAGTGGACAACACATAGGGTATTTTGTAATTTTATTTTATTTTCTTTTTTTGGAGACAGTTTTATTTTGTCATCATCAGTAGAGTTCTGTGGTGTCACAGCTCACAGCAACCTCAAACTCTCACGTTCAAGTGATCCTCTTGCTTCAGCCTCCTGAGTAGCTGGGATTACAGGCACCTGCCATAACACCCAGCTTTTTCTTTTTCTTTTATTGTTGGAGATTCATTGAGGGTACAAAGAACAAGCTTAAGCTGATTGTATTTGTTAGATAAAGACCCTCTTATAATTGTGCCCCATCCCCAAAAGTTGTACCACGCACTGTGACCCCTACCCCACCCTCCTTCCCTCTCTCTGCTCTCCGCATCCCCACCCCACACCATGTACTAGGTCATTCATTGTCCTAATATCAGAAGTGAGTACATAGGATTCTTGCTTCTCCATTCTTGTGATGATTTACTAAGAATAATGTGTTCCACTTCCGTCGAGATTAATACAAAAGATGTAAAGTGCCACTTTTCTTGGAAACACTCTAGCCTCAATCTTACCTCCGATTCAGACATGTGAAGTGATGTGTCAGGGTTCACACAGCCCTTAAGTGGTGCAGCTGGGTTTGAACCAAACGGTGCCCATTCCACATTCTCGTAACATCCTACTACCCCGAATAATACACCTGTAGTATTCAACCTAGTCAAGTACCCTGTGTGCTCGTATCAGTCACTCAGTTTTCAGGCATTGTTCAAAGCACAGAACCTGAGTTGGCACTGCTTGGATTCACATTCTGATTGTGGTGTTTTACTAGCTGGGCAGACTTTGGTGAGCTCCCTGCGATCTCTAAGCTTCATTTTCCTCACCTCAAAAACTCAGCATCCCTAAGAAAGTGCAAATGAAATAAGATAGTGCACATGAGTTAACATCATTCCTGTCTTAGAGTAAGGACTCGATAAGTGCCAGTTCTTGTGTCATTGTGTCATGATGTCTTCACTGTTCAGTCTTCCCCATTTTCCAAACTCCAATCAACTTTCCTTTCCAAGCCTTTTGCCCTCCCAGCTGTCCAAGTGCAGAGAACTTAGGTTAGGAATGTTCTCATTCCCTTCTGGAATGGAAGAATCGCCCATTCACCCCTGGAGGGCACACAGCAGACCAGAACATCATAGTTTGTGGCTGGGCAGAGCTGGTCTGGATGCTGACTCTGGATTTTGTCATTGGGGAAGTGGCCTGTAGCACACTCACCACACTTGTAAAATGTATTCGTTTGACAGATGTTTATTCTAGTTGGGGAAGACATGAAACACACAATGCTGAGCCAGATAGACGTAGATTCTGCCCTCAAAAACTTTATAGTCTGATAGGAAATAGTGCCTTCTCTGAATGCCAGTGGAGAGGGTCAGATAACAAGCATGCCTCACCCACAGCAGGCTCTCAAAGCAGAGCAGCCACACTGCCTATTGTTTAAATCACTCACATACAGAGCCAAGATCATCCTACAGTTCGTTTACTGCAACACTGCGATTTTCTCTGAACTAATCCCTATAATATCACTTACCACATTATATTTCATTATTGGAATAACTGTGATTGTTTCTAATGCTCAGCATGTGCCAGAGACTATTCTAACCACCGTGCATAAGTTCACTCACTCTCAAGTAAATAGGTATTTAGGAATTTTATTGCCAGATATCTTCAATAGCACAGGCTTTTAAAGGTGAACGTCATTTTCTTCTTTTAACTTTTTTAAATCGTGGCAAAAAAACATTAAACTTATCATCTTAACCCATTTTTAAGTGTACAGGTAAACAAGATTAAGTATCATCTCACTGTTGTACAACACGTCTCTGGAATTTTTCATCTTGTAAAACCGAAACGCTATTTGTACCCATTAAACACTGATTTCCCCTCCTCCCTCCCAGCCCTTGACAACCACCTTTATACTTTCTGTTCCTCTGACTTTACTGCTCTAGATACCGCATATGAATGGACCCACCCTGCATTTGTCTTTTTCTAACTGCTTTATTTCACTTAACAATGTCCTTGAGTTTCCTCCGTGTTGCAACATATGCCTGATTTCCTTCTTTTTTAAATCAAACTGCTTTATTACATCTTAAATAACAACATGGTTTAATGTAGTATCCAGCTTGCATCCAGCTGCCTTCGGCTGACATTAAAATTAAACACAAAAGGTAAAAAGGCAACGTGTACAAAGGTCTCCATCAGAGCTGTCAGATGGAAAGAGAAAGAAAAAATTTCCTTTTCTTTTTGTTTGCAAGATCCAGACCTACTTCACTGTACCAGGGCAGAAGGTCTGCCCTTCCTCTCCATCAGCTTCTCAGAGTCTGTCTCTCCATAAAACAAGCCTTGAAATAAAAACCCACATGTGATACAAATGATCTGGCTCAGATGCAAAGATCTAAGGACGGAGTCCTACATGCACTTGACCATTTCTACACTATGGATTCTACACTCAATATGGCAAGCACTCTTAGTTCTTAAATGTAACTTAGAAAGCCTGAGATCATTATTTTCAAAACATTGATTTGTCACATCGTTTCATATGTAAGTAACTGACTGACAGGATGTGAATCTCTCTTGAAAACAGAGGTTCCTGATAGTTGGAAGTGGAATGGGGCAGGGTGGGGTAATGTTAGTTATTATCAACTTCCAGCATCATCAGGAAACCCAAGGTGAGACTGAAAAGTAAACTGAAAAGGTTGCGAGAATGGGTCAGGAAGGTTGGTGCTGGATCTAAGTTTACTATTCAGAATGTGTGGTCTTTGGTCACACATTCAAGACCATCAACAGCAAGTGTTTGGTTACTTTACCTCTTAACATATTCTTTTCTATGCCATGTTTGTGTGCAACAATTATCTATAACACCATACAAAAAAGCTTTAAAAGACAGATGAAATTTATATCATCTACAGTGTCAGAAAGGTTGCCCAAGACTCTCTAGTTCTGCTTAACTGCCAAACATAAAGGAATAAACTTTTAAGAGGAAATATGAATGCTTCCAAAATTCTGCTACAAATATGATTTGAAATTTTAAAACAGTTACAAAATAAAGTCCTCAACTTGTTTTGCATTAATGTCATGAAACAGAATCGCTGGTCTAAAAACTCAAATAAACGAGTTAAAAGGTAAGTTATGGTTCTCACAATCATGTCTCAGTTTACCTTCTGGTTAATTATTTCTATTACGGTGTTTCCTTTTAAAATTTATTCAAGACAAAAAAGAAAACAAAGATAATAGCCCCAGAAAGAATGCTTGATTTCTTTTAGTTTACAGAATAGTTACTTCTCTTAATAGAAATTGTGTAATTGGTTTCAGCAGTAAGTAGTTTTCCTTCTTTTAAAGGCCACATAATATTCCATGGCATGGATAAGGCTCATTTTCTTTTCTCTGTCTGTCCATAGATGAATGTTTAGATTGTTTCCATGTCTTGGCTATTGAACTCACTTATTCTTTATGGCCATTTTACAAATGGGGAAATGAGGCACTGAAAGAAAAGTCACTTGTCCAAGTTTACGCATAACTAACAGAGACAGGCAATCTGGCCCCTCAGCCTCTGACTCTAACTGCTTTGCTGTAATGTATTGAGTAATATAAAAAATTACTGCTCTAAGTGTTTTATTTGTGCCGATTCCTTTATTTTCTACCACCAGGACTGTGAGATCCTTGAGGTCGAGATGTGTCCCGTTATCTAGCACAGTGCTTGGCACACAGTAATGTATAGAATGCATGGATGAATAAATCGATAAATAATTGTATGGAAGCAGCCAGAAAAGAGTGATTAATTCTGCCTACAGAGATGCAATAAAACTAAAAAAGGACATATTATTTACAATGGGCTTTGAAGAGTGAATAGGAGCTCCCTGATTAGAGATGGGGGGAGAGATATTCCAGGCAGAAAAAATAATAATAAGCAAAGTAGTCTGCACAGAATACCCTGGGTCAATCTTCCTGCCACACTCAATGTCTCCTGTTAGCTGTGGCAGCATTCGCACAGCCCCTGAACTAGGAATCAATGTCATCATGTGAATCCGGCACCTGCGAGCAGCAGTGATGGAAATTCACAGGTGCACGCCTACTCCAGCAGGCTGAGTGCAGCCCACTGGTCAGCTCTTGAAAATTTTAACTAGGAGACCATGAAATTGAGCCAGAAGGTGGTAAATGCTTGAACTAGCAGGTCATATAGACTTGGCACTAGGCAGTTACCCAATGGCATACTAATTACTTAGCAGAGGAAAATAAACACGTTCACCCACACACACACACACGAAAGATGCAAGAGAATGGAAAATGCAACTCTCTGGCTTGGCTCCTGGAACTCAGCAGCTAGGGTGTCAGCCCTAGAGCTGGCAGGCTCAAATCCAGCCCGGGCCTGCCAAACAACAATGGCAACTACAACCAAAACATAGCCGGGCGTTGGGGCAGGCACCTGTAGTCCCATCTACTTGGGAGGCTGAGGCAAGAGAATCGCTTAAGCCCAAGAGTTGGAGGTTTCTGTGAGCTGTGACACCAGGGCACTCTACCGAGGGTGACATAATGAGACTCTGTCTCAAAAAAAAACGAACTCTCTGCTTTCATGAAGACATGATGGTGAATTTATTGTTCTATGATCCTCTAAGTTCATCCTGGAAATTGGTCTTGAGCTCCGCTTGCCCTCCATTTTGAAAGCAGACAGGGTAAATGTCAAATCTCGGTGTTTTGTCTAGTGTCAAGGAACTAGAAAAAAAAATCATTTCTCGCACACTATGAAGTTCCCCTCCGCAGCACATCCCGCCTCTGCTTGGATGCATCTAAAAACTAGAGTTCACCACTTCTTGAGTTATATTACATGCCCACGACAGAGCTCAGATGGCTGGAAGTGCCTTCCTGGTACAGAGCTGCAGTTTGCCTCCTTGAAAATCCTGGGGCAGACCTTTCACTCTTTCAGGTTGGAATATTCCATTAGCTCTCTGAAGATTTCCAACCTGTTCCCTTACATATCCTTAACCCCACTCTTTGCAGCTCCTCTGAAGAAACATTTCTACCCTTTTAATCCTCCTTCTCGACTCAATTTATTTTTCCCCAGGAAAAGAAAATAGACTGGAGAATTAACTTCAGATTGCTAATTAGCATCCCTGGGGTTGCAGAAGGAGCACAGGTTACCCTTTTCTCTCTAAAGGTAAATTAGCCTTTACTTCTCTATACTTTACATCTTATGCCTGCAGCTTCTTAATTAAATAACTTCACCTACAATTCTGGTGGTTAAAGAAACCTGTGTTTGCCTGGGCCTTGCTGAGGAGGTAAGAACAGCCTAGGAGGGTTTCCTGGAGAGGTAGAATATTAGATGACAAGGAGGGGTTTCCCACCAGGGCACTGCGCCTACATGGAGAGAAAAAGATGCTGAGAATGGCTGGGATCACACCAAGAGGGCAGGAATGTGCGGTGACTCAAAATGATGGGACAAGAACGATGGGCGGCAGGTAGTCACAGAAGCAGACCAGGGTTTGTGGTGGTCACCATCATGTCTGCTCATCTCTTCCATCTACAGCTGACGACTTTCCCTGAGGTCACCCCCACCTAAGTGACTGGGTGACCCATGCTGACCAAAGGCTTTGCTGAGATTTAATTAGGACCATTGGAAAAAGTAAAAAAAAAAAAAAAATCTGCTTTTCCTGAGGAATGATGGGTTAAAAGGACAAGATAATCTAAAACCAATTTCCTGCCATGTAAAAAAGTCACCTGAAGAGCAAAGGCAATCTAGAGGAAATCTGAACCAAGATGTGATGGAGAAACAAATACATGATGTTTTCATTTAAGCCCCTGGAATCAACCATTCTTGAAGCCCCAACCCTGAAACATTCTATAGCATTTAGACAGCTATAAATTCCAGTTTTACCCAAGCCCATTTGCAACCAGCAGTCCTGACTAATCCATGAAGTGAGTTAAAGATCATACTTTGAGAGGTTCAGGAGCTTTATCCACAAAGAACTGGCATGTAGTCAGCTCAGAATTTGGGGCACACTACCAACGTCAGGGTGGTCCCTTGAAGGAATCACACTGGGGTTCATAGTCTGACTTTGGCAATTACCCAGTAAGACTTGTGGAGTAGCCTTTCAGAAATATCTTTTTTCAGGGTAACAAAGAGAGATTTTATTTAAGAAGAACGAAGAAAAAGTTTACAGCACTTCCAAAGAATGAAAATGGATTCCATTCATGAAAGAGAAAAGATGAGAGAGACCATAAACATTTTTAAGCCAAAAAAGAGAAACCCAGCCAAGCTTCAGGTGCTCACAGAAAGTGAGCAGTGTCTTACCTCAGCTATTCAGACACCAAGTTGGTAGGACAGCTGTATTTCCTGGGTCAATAAAAAGAAGCAAAATCATCTGCAAAATGGCCCCCTGAGAATCTTCCTGAGGTCCAGGGATATCATCTCACCCCTCTCTATGGAAATCCACTTAACTTATTTAGCAAACATCCATTAGTCCCTTTTATGTTCCAAGCACTATGCTTGGCACTGGGAAATGCAACCTTTAGCTAGCCCAGCACAGTCCAGTTGGAAACATAATTTAAGAAGCTATTACAGGGTAACTGTGAGAACAGGAATCTATCAGAATGTCAATGGATCACAGAGCAAAGACGATCATTTTCTATTACTGTGTAACAAATCGCCACAGTGTAGCAGGTTAAACAATACCCAGGTGTAATTTCACAGTTCTGTAGCTCAGAAATCTGAGTAGACCTGCTGGGTTCTTTGCTCGAAGTCTCACAAAGGCAAAATCAAGGTGTCGGCCGAGCATGCTTCCTCTTGTCTGGAGGATTGTGGGAAAGAATCCACTTCCAAGCTCATTCAGGTCTCAGGCCATTGGCGGAATTCAGTCACATGGGGCAGAAGGACTGAAGCTCCCCCTTCGTTGCTGGCTGTCACAGGGGCTGTCTGTTTCTAGAAGCCACCCCAATTCTCTCTTCCATGACTCCCTACATCTTCCAACCAGAAACACCTCATGCTTTGAATCTCTCTGACTTCCCTCTGTGTTGTCCCGTTCTGTCGCCAGACAAAGGAAGATCTCTGCTTTTAAGGCACATGTGATTAGGTCAGGCCAACCCAGACGATCTCTCTCTCTCTCCCTTTTTTTTTTTTTTTTTTTTTAGATAGAGTCTAACTTTGTAACTCTTGGTAGAGGGCTGTGGCATCATAGCTCACAGCAACTTCAGACCCCTGGGCTTAAGCAATTCTCTTGCCTCATCCTCCTGAGTAGCTGGGACTACAGGTGCCTGCCCCAACACCCAGCTATTTTTAGAGACCAGGTCTTGCTCTGGCTTAGGCTGGTCTGGAACCTGTGAGCTCAGGCTGTTCTCCTGCCTTGGCCTCCCAAGTGCTGGGATTACAGACGTGAAGCACGATGATCTCTTTTTAAAGTCAACTCACTTGGGATTTTAATTGTGTCTGTAATAACTCTTCACAGCTAAAGTAGTGTTTCACTCTAAACACTAAAGTAGTGTTTCACTGCACAACCAGGGGATGGGAATCTTGGGAGCATCTTTAGAATTCCATGTACCACAGCAAAGCACCTAATTCAGAATGTGGGAATCGTGGAATACTGCCTGGAGGAAGTGGCATGTAACCTGAGTTGTAAAGAAGTAGTAGGAGTTAGCCAAGCAGCAAATGACATGAAGAGCAAAGTTCTCAGCACAGGGTCAAGAGGTAGGTAGGCATGTAGGAAAATGGACAGAGATTTAAGAATGGCTGATTGAAGACTAAGGGGCAAAAGGGCATTGAAGGATGAGACTGGAAGCGGAAGAAGCAAAGGCTCCATAAAAAGGAGCTCACAAACTCTGCTCCACTCCCAAATCTCATTCAAGTTCATCTGACTGAGTGAGCCTATGCCAGTACAGGCCTGTCTGAAATTGAAGCTTTCAGTTTTTTAGCTTCTGCAGGAGAAGGAGGGCTTAGAGGAGGCCGGATCCTGTAAATAAAAGGCACTGGGTAATAAGTTCTCATCTCCTTTCATTTTTTTGTGCTCTCATTCTCCTTGAATCCTAATTCACAAATCCATTCTCTCAGAATACTCTGATTGAGAGCCTTTTCTGCCTGGAGCTGTTATGCGCAGAAGGTACCATGATAAATAGATTTGACTTCATGCACCTGAGGTGCTCATGGTCCAGAGGGAGAAACCAGTGTGTAATGTCAACAAATAAATCACAGCGCTCGCAAGTAACACGATAATAGAGGTCGTGCAGTGTAGGAGGCATTCCTCCATAATTTAAAATCCAACCCTGCTACTTGGTCCTTTGGGCCAATTATCAGGTTTCCTTATTTCTAAATGGGGATGATGAGAGCATCTCCCTTGGAGTTGCCAAGGGGATGGCGTCCCTAACAAAGAAGCATTGACCCCAGGGCTCCACACAGGTCTAGGCTTTAGGAAGTTTATTTGTGTGTGTGTGTGTGTGTGTGTGTTATTCCTAGGACCAAGGATTTAATAAACAAATATTTATAAAGGTGAATAATGGTGAGAAACTTCAATTTATTTTTAAAAGATTATGTCTTCTACAGAAATGCCTTTCTCACTCTCCTGTCATCCCCTCATCCAGCCCCTATATAAGTGTCCCCTTATTTAATGACCGTCTCCATGTCAAACAACACCTGTTTCTCCATCACGCATATGAATTGGTCCTAATAAAAAAAGTGTCATTGAGGAAATTAAGAGTTCCTTTCACTTTATTTAAAGAAACCTCTTCAAATATGGGGAAACGGGAATCACGCCCTTCCCTTCCCCCCTCTTTCTCCATCCCTCCTTCTGATTTCTGTTTTTCGGTCCTGGCTCCATCTTTTTCTTCTCGGTTATAACTGCTGGTGCATTTTACATATCGATAATGTCAAATTTTTTATAAAAACCATTTAAATCATTATTTTTTTAAATTTGTGGTGAATTTATTGTTTACTGATCATGAAAAGGAGACTAAGAGAGATGGGGGTACACAGCTTTTGAAGGGCATAGCTGGAATTTTATGCTGACTCCTAAGTCGTTTATAATCATACCTTTTTATCTATCTCCTGATCCTATCTATTTTACAACAGCAAGGCAATGATCTTAAACTAAATGGTTTAGCTCACTTCCCACATCCCATATAGCCAGAAATTACTATTTTTTTAAGATAAAGTCTTGTTTTGTCATCTAGGCTGGCATGTGGTCGCACAATCATAGCTCACTGTAACCCCAAATTTCTAGGTCCAAGTAATCCTGCTGCCTCAGCCTCCTGAGTAGCTGGGACTATAAGAGGACACTACCCGAGTAGCTGGGACTGTAAGAGGACACTACCATGCCTAGCTAATTTTTGGTAGAGACGGAGTCTCATGTGTTTACTGCCCAGGCTGATCTCAAATTCCCCCCTTCAACCAATCCTCCTGCTTTGGCCTCCCAAATTGCTAGAATCCAGATGTGAGGTAACAGTTCCAGCCAAGAAATTATTTCCATTTATAAAAAAAAAATCAATGAAGGCATCATTTTACCAAGAAAGTTCAGAAAACTTCCTGTCTTACAAGTGGTTGAATTATCATTCTACACCCAGCTTGGTCTCAGAACAGGACCACCTGCCTTCACAGACAGAAGCCAAAGTTAAGAGGGGCAGGGAAGTTCTAGTAAGGACTCTGTCCAGAGTGAGCTACAAAGAGTCCCAGTTCCTCCTCAGAGGAAACACCTCTTGTCACTCATCATCTGAGCCTCCAGCCTTTACATCTTTATAGGACACATGGATGCCCCAGCACAGTGTTGGCCTCCTGGAGGCTGTTCAGTGACAGTAAAAAATGATTCCTCCTATCCTATCTTCAGATCAGCACACTGAGTTTTCACCAGGTCAAGGGCCTCCCGACAGCCACACAGCTCTTGCAGGGGCTCAGAGATGATATCTTATTTTTCCCTCAATCCATACAGTCTATCCCAGCACACAGCAGGTGCTCAATGCATGTACACTGATAATGAAATCAGGCTCACGTCTCCTCTGAAGACACCTTTACAATATCCTTAAGGCAGAGACAAAAGAACAAATGAGTTTCATTTATAACATCTCAAAAGATTACTGTGTCTGTTATTTATTCTTCCCGCACCATAACATTGTATCCAAAGGAGAGAAGCCATTTATCACGTGGGCCAGTTCAGTTATTAAGCAGCAGGTTCAGGGTGGGTGAGTTATTTGGTTCGGCGTGTATTTCAATTGCAGAGATTTATGGGGCGCACTCGTGAATGCACACAGCAGAAAACAGAATTCCAATCAAACTATTCTGTGGCTGATTAGGGAAAAGAGGGGCAGTCAAAGCTGGGGATTTGACAGAAATCACTCTGAAACCCACCGCCCTGCCTATACCTCTTCATAGTCCCCAGGAAGAGTACATGGCAGGCTGGGGCAGTAGAATGGGACCCAGGGGTAAGTGGGTTTTACTTCTGTTGGAAACCATTCCCAGTTAGACAACAGATACTCAAACTTTGCACCCAACAGACCTGAGTTCAAATTCTAGCTCTACTGGACCTCAAGAAAATCATTAATCCCTCTAAGCCTCAATTTGTTCATTTGTTAAATGAGGATGATAATTCCTTTTTTATAGTATTATGACAAAGATGAAGCGAGATGGCATATTTAAAGCACTCAGCCTGTTTTCATTCAATTAAGTATCTGTTCATCTCCAATAATGTGCCTGCGGGAAGTCAAAAGGGCAAATTTCCTTTAATACTGTCTTAGGCCCCTACAGAAGTCACGACGAAATTCCACAGAGTGCGTGGCATAAACAACAAACACTTTTTTAAATAGTTCTGTGGAACGGGAAGTCCAAAATTAAGGTGCCTGCCAATTTGGTTCCCAATGAGGACTCACTGGCTTGTCATGGTCACCTTCTCATGTGTCCTCTGATGGTGAAGAAAGAGACTTCTGTTGTCCTTTCCTGAAAGGGCACTAACCCTATCAGATTAACTCCACACTTACAACCTCATGTAACCTGAATTATCTGCTCATAGGCTCTATCTCCAAATGCGGCGACATTGGAGGTTGGAGCTTTAACACATGAAGTGAGAGGGGAACCTAATTTAGTCCATTGCAGCCACTCTTTGGGACAGGTGAGGATTAGAAAGAACTAGTCTGGAATTAGAATGAGCCAGGTTTCAGCCTTGACAAGCTGTTGGCAGCAGAAATGCCCTTCGCCTTGCACATGGCAAACTCCTACTCAGCCTCCCCCACTCAGCTCTGCGATCGGGAAGACTTCTCCAACCTCCCGCCTAAAAATCAAGTAATTCAGTGCCTCCTCCTCTGATGTTCCACTGGACTTCTTCATACACATAGAATTAAAATTATGTCTCACACTATGCTGTAGCACTAGTGTAACTACTTGGGTTTCTATTTTGTTTTTTGTGTTTGATTTTGTTTGGGAGTTTTTGTTCTTGTTTTTTTGTTTTTAAGACAGTGTCTTGCTATGCTGCCCAGAGTATGAAGCGTTTCCCTCTGCACACAAGAGACCCAAGGAAGGCTCTTACCATGTAAAAATTCATAACTTTCACAGCTTTCCATTCTTCTTCATCAAAACCATCAGTCAAATAATCCAGATGCATTCTGAAATCCATCCTCAACACATTTCTCACATTGCTATTCTGAGCTGGGAGAGCAGCGCTGTGCAAGATGGTCCACCACGGGTTAGGGATGGAAATATTTGGAAACATTTAAGGCAATTTGATATAGTCACAATATCCTAGCGTATGATCGTTTCTCTGGGAATTCTTTTTCTCTTGTTCTATGTATTGCACAGAAGTATTGACCCACAGAAGGTGGAAACTTAAAAAAAAAAAAAAAGTCTAGCCCTTCACCACAAATAGTTTCAAAATCACTGGAAAAAAAATCACTGAGTAGAGGATACACTTGCCTCATTGGAATAGGACAAAACAACTGCACGTATAACTCAATCCGCACACTCGACATATATTTATTGAAGGGTAAACAGGATGATAGCAACAATGACTCTAAAGTCAGACTGCAGGAATTTTTTTTCTTTTTCTTTTTTTCGAGACAGAGCCTCATTATGTCACCCTCAGTAGAATACCAGGTCATCACAGCTCAAAGCAACCTCAAACTCTTGGACTTAAGCCATTCTCATGCTTCAACTTCCCAAGTAGCTGGGACTACAGGTGCCCACCACAACACCTGGCTACTTTTCAGTTGTAGTTGTCATTGTTGTTTGGCAGGCCCCGGGCTGGATTTGAACCCACCAGCTCCAGTGTACGTGGCTGGCACCCTAGCCGCTGAGCTACAGGCACCGAGTCAGACTGCAGGCGTTCATGTCCTGGCTCTCACACTTGCCTGCTAGACGACCTTGAAGAAATTCCTTAACTACTCACAGGCTCAGTTTCTCTATCTATAAAGTGGGTGTCTCAACAGAATTTATCTCATGTGGTTACTGTGGAGATTAGATGAGATAAAGCACGTAAACCTTTCGTGGCGCCTGGAACGTGGTAAGCACTCGGTGGTTGATAGAGAGGAGCTGAGCCTTTTGCCAGGGCCTAGAGTTTGTGATTGAAGAGACTGTTGCACCCAACCTCTAAAGGGGAAAACATGAGCAAATAAATGTGATGAATGGGCGGCGGGCTGGAATAGCAGTGAGTGGAAGAGGGAGGCAGGGGAGAGAAGGGCAACGGCTTAAAGTGTGCAGAGTGGGCTTCATAGAAAACACGCCACCTAATGGGGCTGGGAAAGCTAAATATAGTCTTCCAGAAAGACCAGGGTGAAAGGAATTCCAGGCGGAGGGAAGAGTACGTTCAAAAACATAATGGTGAGTTGTGAGACTCTCAGCAATCCAGAAAGGGTGAGTCCTTTCAAGGAAGGGATTATAGCTCATTCTTGTATGTGGTCTTCCTATCGCTTAGCGCATCACTGGCAGAATGCTCAATAAATGTCGTGGCACCAATGGGGCTGCTTGTCACGCACACCATGCCTGATTTAGACTTTGCCTTGAACTCCATGAGAAGCCACTGAAGGGTGAAGAGGGCGAAAAAGGAGTGAACACTCTGCTAATTTGAAGGGTGGACCAGAGGTGGGAAACAGGGATCTGGGAGCTCAGCTGCAACAGCTCTTTGAGATGGGGTTGTCATTCGTTTTAGATCCAATTTATAGACGAGGAAAGAATAGTTAAAAAAAATCCGATGATCTGCCCAAGGACCCAAAGACTTTACAGATGCCAGATCTGCCTGAGTCCCTTGCCCAGCCTCACTTACCCCACACAGGCCATAAACTATTCTCTCTGTTCTTAATGACAATCCTGTTTACATTGAGGAGATTTAGATCTAGTGGTTTAGTCTTCAATTCACTGTCAACACAACAGCTAAAAAGGAGAAAAGGATGGGGATGTGTTTACAATAACTAGATAGTGTGAGTGCATGAGCCCACGAATGTCTATGTTGCTTTGTCTTTGAATGTTAGCTACACCCCAAAAACACCCTGGGAAAGGAAATGGCACCTGGTGTACACAAAACCAACACGTCCCAGAGCTCAGACACAAGCCTAAGAACGGAGCTGTCTAGGTTGTTTGTTTCCTCATGTAAAAAGTTATTTTGAATGTTATGAAAGCCCAGTGGTCCCAGAAGAAGCTTAGAAGAGGTGCAGATTTGGAAAAGGGTCAAGAGGAGACAGATGAGTAGGTGGTGAGTAGGGTAATTGCTAATTACTGGAAACAACAGAAAAGTGAAGAAAGCTGAGCCCAGAGGGACCCCGACTTTCTATGCTCAGCTCTGGTCCTGATTCACTGTGTGATCTTGGGAATGTACCTTCACTCCTACGGGAGGTGGCAAGCTTTGTAAGTGAGGTAAGGAGACAGGGTAGTCTTCATACTCAAGTGATAAGCTATCTGGTCATGGCTATAGAATCAGTAGAGGGACATAAAGAAGGAAGAGGTCATTGGGGGCTGAGGTTATTGGGGAAAACTTGCTGGAGGCAGCAGCACTTGTGGACTGGAGGGATTCAGCTTTGCCGAATCAGGAAATGAAGCTCTACATGGGGATAACTGCATAAGGAAAGCCGTGGAGAGTGAAGAGGTATATGCAGAAAGTGAACAGCTATGCCCTGCAGGAACTAAGGGACTGTGCTTGGAAAGATCCAAGAAACAAAGGGACTAGACAGGCTGGAACCAGATGACAGGCAATGTCAAAAAGGGCAGGCAGAGACATGGATTAAAAAAGAAGCAGCACCCTATTGCTCAACTCCAAAGCCAGGATCTGCATTACAGTCTGTGAATGCCATGGGCATGTAATACAAGAGAATGTGGCCCCATTCCCTATAGTTGTGCAACAGAGACCTAAATAGAATACACTACAGCGTCCCTGCAGTTTCTCTGAGCGCCGGGGTGATGGCCAGTGCTGTGAGCCAGGCACCTGTTCCAGAACCTGAAAGAGTTTGGTGCACCTGCTTCTGCTGCTTCCAAGGAGAACATTCCCTTCTTAGTCCTCCACTACTGCACCCCTTTCACCTGCCTTCTTTCTCTGCTCTTAGATCTAACTTCTCTTCCTCCAGAAAGAGAAGGAAGACCTGACCCTCAGGCTGCGTTTATTCATCAATCATTTAATACGCTCTTGCTGTGCCCCTGCTAAGCAGCAGGTCCTGTGCTGAGCACAGTGAAGGTGCCACTTCTGGGGTCCTGATTAACTGTGCCATCAGGAATTACAAAATTGGAATAAGGAATCAAAATTACAAAATTGTGCACAATATTACAAAATATTCTCTGCATGTTACCCACCTCTTTGTAAACTTTATTTATTTTTATTGTTGGGGATTCATTGAGGGTACAAAGAATCAGGTTACAATGATTGCATTTGTTAGGTAAAGTTCTTCTTAGCTACAATTTCCCATTTTCCCCATGCATGGCAACTTTACGGGTGACTTTGGGTACACCCTATAGAAGAGTGCTTGGCATGACTGCTCACTGAATGTTAGCCTAAGTGATCCACGAATGAAGGAATGGGTGAATAAAATGAATGGCCGATGAGCATATAATCTACCAGAGGACAGAAAGGACACACTCGGACTGGGATGGCTGGAAGTGGAGCAGGTGGGGGAGGCCCAAAAACCCCATCACCTCATTCCCAAGATTCCACACTGGAGCACCTGTGATCCTGAGGGGAGGGGCCCTTCTGACATCCTTCCAATTACTCCAAAGAAGCCAATGAGCTGTGTCTGCATCTAAGGCAGTCCTCCGTCTATGGGGTGGAACAAAGGTCAGAAATCCTCCCCCGATGTAGCAAAGAAAGGATCGCCTTTGCAAATCTGTGCCTTAAAACAAACAACACGTCGAGCAGGAAAAGCAGTGGGACCTTATGGATGAGGAAGCCCAAACCGGTCCCAAGTTCTTGCTCTCTTATTTATTACTTTCGTAATCTGAAAAATTACATTTGCTCTTGGAGGTTGTGTCTCCTTATTTGCAAAAGGAGGACAAGAGAAGAACCCAGCAAAGCAGCATGGAGCAAACGGGAAGTGAACCCGTGGTAAGGGGGCTCGGCAGCGAGACCTCACTGGACGGTGGATTCCGTGGTGAGGAGGAATATTGGGATGTGAGGAGGGAGACAGGAAGGAGGAGGGGAAACGGAGGAGGGAGGGTGGGAGCTGCACGGTTGAGTGGACTGGGAAGATTCTGCCGGTCCGTGGGCCACGCGTGCACCGGGCACATGAAATCGACCCAACACCTGCTAGTCATCTGTCCCTTCCTTCCTCCTGGCGTAAGTTATCAGGCATCACTTCTGAGACTGAAGTCTTCAGAGCAAAGAATCCAGTGTATCCAGAGTTCTGCAGCCTGCAAAGTTGAGAGGGGCGAGGGCGCCACCTACTGCACAGCAGAGGCATTTCCCGGGCCCCTCCGAGAACCGTTTCTGAGCAAGTCTTGACGCCTTTATCAAATCCGCCTGACTTACCCGTCTTTATCTGAGGGCCGCAGAGCTAACAACAGCTCACGAGCAGGGGTGGGTCAGTCTTTGTAGATAGGAAGATGCCACCCCAAACATGAAATTCACACCCACCTTTTTCTTTCACACGATCATCATCCTCCCTGAAAAACGTAAGACAAAAATTGAGCAAATTCCTTTATCTCAGCAGAATCTCACTTAGGGGAGGGTTAGGGAAAGGACAAAAGCCACCCCAAAGGGATGCCCAAGCTGCCTCTCAGCCCCATGTCTGTTTACTAACCCACAGCCATGCTAACCCATCAACACTGCTGGCCTGGGGGGCTTTGGGGCTGCTCTCTCTTCCAAGAGGTCAGGCCTTACTCCCTTCCCCTCTTGTCTCCTGTGGACATTCTACTCACTCCGCAGCCCTCGCTGGCCTCCCCTTGCTGTAAGGCCGTGTTCAATGTCTAATGCAGCCCACAGGGCCCTACAAGAACTTCACACTAGATGTTGCCCATGACTCCCTGAGCCTCACTCCTTGGTTGACTCAGTCCCACTCATTTTCAGGGAGACATTGTTGATGTCACAGCTGCTGAGAAGCCTTCCTTAGACCACCCCCTGACAGGTGCACCACCCCTGCTCTGCTTCCACGCTCACCCTGCTTCGGAGTTGTTTGTGCCTATTTCTCTTCCACTGGACCATGAGTTCTGTGTCAAGGGGCCTCTGTATCGTCCCTTCCATGCCACAGAGCAAGAAGTCCTGCAGTGAATATGTGTTGAAGAATGTGAGAATTAATTAATTAACTGATCAGTCATATCAATGAGTGAGCGGAATGTCTGTCCTAATCATGTTCATGGCACTTACGGTGCATGATTTTTGGCCAAAATAGCATCTTCATATCTCTTGTCTAATTTTTATCAGTAAAATTGAAGTACTAATCTCTACCCCCAAGGACATAGCAGTGAAGTTTCTTCCCTTAAGTACCTACATTATAGACGTAAGGGATGGGATTACAAGCAATTATAATATAGAATAATTTTGGAAACACAGAATGGGAGCTTCTAGACCACTCTGGAAAAAGGAATATGAGAAGTAAATATATAGAATGACAAATAGTGAATAAATATAGGGCAAAAAAAACAGACCAGGGCAAGAGGTCTGTTTCAAATCGGAAAATTGGAAATGGCACCTCGTGAGGAAGTGAGAATACAATAATGCCATTAGTTGGGGGAAAGGCATCCCGGAGAGAGGACCCCACAAGTGCTGAGTACTAAGCCAGCCCAGGTGATGGTGTCTAAGGGGACCCCTGCCTCCTGACACCCTTTTCTCTGCATTCACTTTCCCAGGAGGGGACACCAGAAGCCCCTGACATACGTGTACACTGAGTCTCTGATGCTTTCCTATACGGCTGGCTGGGCTGAAGGTCACTCAGGTACCTAGAGGTGTCCTTTGCCTCTTCTCACCTGACCTAGCAGCAAGTTACCTGCCTCCTCCCTCTGGTCTTCACGGCCTTTTTCATGGATCGTCCCTGCAGACAACGATCTCTGAAGGACAATGATGTCAGGGCATTGGGAGCCAATGATGGAGAGATGTCATCAAATTTATGTTGTAAAAATAAAATAATTATTTCAGCTGCAGTCTGAGCAACAGATTGAGGATAGCACGCTGAGCACAGGAGAGCTGGTTAGAAGGCTGTGGCCTCATTCCATTGAGTAGTGATGGTAGCCTATATTCAATTAACAGCAGTAGGGATAGAAAGACACTAGGGCAGAAGAATGGATGGGACTTGGGAGCTGATTAAACATGGGTCTGTATGGAAAATAGAGGGCTCAACAGTGACACCTGGCTGTCACTTTTGTGAGATGCTGGGGACGCCACTCACTGAGATGGGGAAGAGAAACAGAAGCAGGTTAGAGAAAGATGACATTTTCACTGCATCCTAGATTCAGTAAATATAAAGAAATCTAATTCTTTTGCATAGTTAAAAAGCTAAAATGTACAAGTATAAATAATTAGGGGATATTTTGAAGCAGAGCATAATTAGTTGCTAAATGATATGTTTGGGACTGACAACAAGACCAAAGTGTGCAGGGAGACTGGAGGTCATCGGCAGGAGGAAGCTGTAAGGGTGAATGTAGGGACCCTGATTGATTTTTGAAGATTTAGATAAGCAGAAAAAAAATCTAAGGATCAGGGTATGGTGGCCAGGCTCACGACCTAAACAAAGCCACAGCTGCTGGAGGGAGGGAGATGTGCCTGGGAAGCAGTGACTCTAAGGAACATGTAAAAAATGTCCATGGCTGTAGTACATGGTGCACTGAAACTGGTGAGTAAAATGCTGGGAATATCAGATGGATAAGATGCTTTCTTGTGGGGTTTAGTGGAAAACGCATGGTTTTAGAGTAAGACAAACGGTGTTCACAACCTAAAACCTTTATGATGTCAGGCAAGTGAATTAACCTCGGTGAGTCCCAAATCTCCCATGTGAAAATGAGGAAGCAATATTTAGCTTATAATAGTCCAAGGAATAAATGAGATGGTAGAGAGTAAACACTCAATGTGTTCACTCCTTCCTGTCACTCCGTTTGAATCCCTACTCATCTAACTTGCCCCAGTGAAATACCGAATAAAGTCCCCAGACTCACACTGTGTGGAGCTGAGCTCATGGCAGATGACACATAAAGGGTCTGCAAGCTCAGGGTTGTAAAAAGAAACCACTGTGAACTGCAAATAGGGTGAGTTGTGACCTTGAGCCTGAATATGCTAAGTGACTTGGAGGCATCAAAGCCCCTGAGCATGGTATTCACAGCCCACAGGCCTGTCCTCACAAGCTGATAGACCAGCAGTGGCAGGACACAGCCTGGTCCAGGCCCACATCCGTTTCTGATGCTGTGGCCCTTACCTGTCAATGTGCAGCTCTGACTTCAACAACCTCAGATTCACCCCCTGAAAATCACAAGTTTTCAAAAAATAAATGATAAAAATAAATAAATGATATAAATGATAGTCTATAGCTCTTATTCATAAACCGTAATGTTTAAATGAAATAGCTTGTTTTTCATTAATATTATATATTATTTTTTCTCCTTTTAAAAAAAGTACGACTGTATTCATTTATTTTATTGCCTTTTATCCCCAGATCTACTTATATCTCTCTGACTACCATCCCAATGTACAACTACTCTAAAACTCTATAAACACATCCTTTTGCATATGTGGGTTTCATTCATGGGTTAAGTGATAACACACTCGGTCAGTTTTTGTTCTTCTGTCTCCTCCTTAACTTCCTTCCCCGAGCTCCGAGCATGTCCAGGATGAGCCCAGCCATATTCATCTTTGTCTCTTCAGGGTTCAGAACAGTCTCCACATAGTGATTCTCAAGAAAATAACAAATGCATATGGGTCCAGGTTGGACCAAATTCTCTAACATTCCAGAGATTTAAAGGTTACACACATGAAATGTTTATAGTGCAATTCAAAGTATCTCAATTATACCTGCCGCAATTTGTAATGTGTCAACCAAGCTCCATACAAACTGCCTATTAAGAACCGATCCAAGCTCGGGGAGAGGACCTGAGCCGTGATTGTGATTCTCATTACACGTGGTGCTGCCTGATTATTGGACACAGTACCCCACCTCCACCAAGTAGAGAGGGAAGACAAAAATGCAATAAATCAAATCAAAACAAGCAAACCAAAAACTTTACAGGATAAAATTGGGGGGGGGAAAAACTACTATGAGTAGAAACACTAGCAAAAATTGAAGTCTAATTGTTGAAAAAGGCAACAATGAAAAATTATATTTAAACTAGAAAAATGAAGCAATAAAAAAAAGAAAAGAAAAATCTTTAAGGAAAATGTTGAAATTAAAAATAAAAAAAATAATGAAAATAAACAAACAAACAACAACAACAAAGAAAACACAAAACAAAACAAAACCGAGAAACAAAGCAGTATATATATCTTGCTGATATTGTCTCGCTGCTGCCTGATTCTTTATTTCCAGGTTTTGCTCCACATTGAGATGCCTACAATTTCATAGGAAGTATTCTAGAGACCTACGGCTCAGGATTAAATCCCACTAACAGGGTTTTACCATTTTAGGGAGTTTTCTGAACATTTTAAGATGGCAAGCCCTTAAAAGGCAGGAGAAGTAGTTTAACTGCTAAGAATTTTCATGGAATAGAACTGGAGCTTTGAAGTTACAAGTCATCAGGAATGGAGACAGCTCTAGGGATGAGCTACTTGTTTTTGATTTAGCTACTTCTTTCAACTCTGTCTCAAGGGCCACACTGAATTCGTGGGGAAGGGAGGATGCCTTTGGGCCTGATATTCTGCCAGTATGCACATAGGGCCTATTAAAAATTGAAAAACTTTCAGCCTAGTTGATAAATTGCCTCCATGACGCCCCCTCCCATCCCCCCGCTGTCTTCCTGCTAGGGTTTCTAGACCTTCCTGCAAAACAGCTGGAGTGACGCCAGGCAGCACAAAGGCTTCGGGACCTGCTCAGGTGCCAGGCTTTAGCTTCTGCTATAGTTTGCAATGCCTTTGCCGAGCAGGCCACTGGCTACAGTAGACAGGTTTGTGTCTATGTGAGAGATTGTGTACGCACGTGTCTCTCTCTGCCTCTCTCCTCCTGCTTCTTTCCACGGAGGACCCCATGTTCCTCTCTAATAGGGGCTTCATGGGTTTCTCCTCATTTACAACCTCAGGCTACACAGACTGTCATGACTTCAGTCTCCCTCTAACCCACACATTTCAGCTTCAATTTCTAACTGCTGGTTTCAAATTCCTGTTGGCAGAAGCCGTCCTGACCCAGTTAGCTTTTCCATTCAAAGTCACATCACTGACCCAAGTCTGCCTCAATTGGCCACCAAGATATCAGGGGAGGGGGAGGACAATGGTTCAGCTTCCCTTGGAAGAGCATGGGTATTGCCTTGATTAGCACAGAAGGGAGAGTTTTAGTGGGAATTAATTCTGGATTTGTTCTTAGGAATTCATTTTAAGGAGCCTGGAACATGGTGGAGAGTTAAAAAATCCTTTCTGAATTTGACTGTGTGAGAAACTAGAGGTTTGCTGAAGGACAATCCCATCGCCTACTGCTTTTAACATTAAGCTTGCTAACTTCTCTTCTTCTTCTTCTTCTTTCTTATCATGAAAGTGGATAGGAGTAGGATTTCTACTTTATGGGACTTCTGTGTGACTGAAATAGATGTCTTATGTGTGGTAGTGAAGACTGAGGGCTTGGGGGTCCATGCGACCTATTCCTCCACTCATTCGCCAGAGGATTGGTGACAGGTCACCCAATAGTTTATAAAAATTGGAGTTGGGGTTATTGGAAAACTAAAGCAACTCATAGGATCTGAGGCAGGAGAGGGAGCCTCAGCTGGTGAAGCTTGTAGAGAGTCTTTCTGGAGCAATACCAGAAGATGTAGACTCTGCTCTGGGTTGACTTCCCTCTAAGGAAGCAAATGATTGGCTCAGCTTGGCTACTGACTGCCATAGACTGAGTGTTTGTGCCCCCTGCCTCCAATTCCTTTACTGAAACCCAATCCCATGTGTGGGGTATTTGGATATGGGGCCTTTGGGAGGTGATTGCGTCATGGGGTTAAGCTCTTCACAGTGAGATTCGTGCCCTTATCAAAGAGGCACCATTGAGCTTCTCTGCTCCTTCTACCATGTGAGTTCACAGAGAAAAGACAGTTGTCTATGACCGAGGAAGGGGACCCTCACCAGACGTCAAATCTGTCAAGATCTTGACCTTGGACTTCCAGCCTCCAAAACTCTGAGAAATAAGGCACCCAATCTTTGGCATTGTTTTATCACCATCCAAACAGATTGAGACACTTGCTTTTCCTAAACCAATCAGCTGTGACCCAGGGACAGTTGGGTTGGAGGAGAAGAGGATTAAGGAGACCCCAGCATGACAACTGGGGCAATTGTGATGGGTGAAGATCAAATGATAGGAAGCACTTGGGTCACTGTCAGGCACATAAGAGCTACTCATGGCGTACACTGTGTCCTTTCCCAAGTGTGAGTAGCTTATTATTTTCCAGCATGTCTATTTGGTTGCTGACCTTGTGCTACATTCCACAGAGGAAAGAGGAGTGTAAGAAGTGGCCCTGCCTTCAGGGATCATACTGTCTAGAGGACAAGAATGGCATAATTAAGGACTTGATCTTAGGATACAGACAACAAATGTAAAAAAACAAAGTCAAATATCTTAAAAGAGGTATGTGTCGTAGTGAATGAAAGAAAATTCCAAGAGACAAATAGAAGTGTTGTAAGAAAAATAATTTGGAAAAAATTGATTTTGAGGTTAGACTGGAAAGCAATTTCCTATTCCATTTCCTGAGCAGTCTCATACTCGTAGCAAAAATAGACTTATTTATAACATCATTGATTGTCTTGTGTATAAAGCTAAGAATATAAAATAGGAGGGCACATTCCATTTTGACAAACGCAGAAATAATAAGAAAAATACACTTATCCTTCCTCCACTGTTCCCTCCGGAGCTTGTCTGTTCTCTCTGACTCCCTGCTTTGCCAAGCAATTTAGTTTTATCCCTACGAATAAAGCAATTTACATGATTTGGGTTTGGTTTTGCTTGTGTATTACTGAGAAATGTCCTATACCTGCACCATCAATTATCTTGAACAATATTGTGAGGATTTTGTCAACAATAAATTTGAGAAAAATGTATCTCATATACATATACACACACATCGGGTGCACACTCACACAGAAAGAGACTGCAGCATTACCAGGCAAAGTAACATTCAAACCAGTTTAATTCAGGCTCTTTGTAAAACATCTCTTCACAACATGGAAGAAAGAGTTGCCTTCTGTGTATGCACCAGCCAGTAGATGTTAGCTGGGGCTCTGCCCCTCATCCCCACTTGATGTTTTTTCTTGTGCAGGCATTTCAATATTGTCTCAGTTTGATTTCCAGAAGTGAGAGGTGATTTCGTAACAAAGAGTCCTACAGTGGAGTAAGACCAAGGTTGGGCATGGAACCTTCCTTCAAAGGAAGTCACTGTTTTCTATAGCTTAGAGTCTGGAGGGGTGTGTGTGTGTGCATGTGTGTGTATTTTACACGGAGGCTTATTAAAACTCTTCCTTCAAAGAGCTATCCAGGAAGCATAATTGCAATCTAATCTTTTTCTTAGCCTACATAAAAGCAAAAATAGCCCATATGTTTCAGGCTGTGTCCTGGACATTTTATACCTAGTATTAAGAGTTATTTATGAGTATTAATCATCAAACCTTCAAAACAACTCAATGAGGTGTGTGGGATTATTATGACCATTTTATAAAGAAGAAAGTTAAGGCATGGAGACTTAGGAAAATGGCCCAGAACTGATAGGATACTTGGCACACAGGATTTGAAAGCAGGTAATTTGACTCCAGACATCAGACTCCCTTCATGATGCTGGCTCAAGGCCTTTTGAGGACCCTTCCACACATATACCAGAAACCAGAAGATTATTTTGAAAAGTCAATTTAAAATACTCAATTTCAGATCCCTGGCTCTGGACAAAATGGCTACACCAAGAAAAGCTGATCTGGAATTGGCACTCCACCCTCTGCCCAACTGTGTGTCAGGAACTCCCATTCCCACACTAATCAACTCCTGCCACTCTGTACAGACAGGAGAGCTGTCACCCACTGCACTCTGCAGCAGGGACCTCATTTAGGGTAGTACAGCCTCCTGTGAGTGCCATGGTTATCATTATCATTGTATCTTTATGAAGTACTCATTCTATTAGAGGCTCTATTCTAAGCACTTCATATGCTTTATGTTACTTAAACCACATCACAGCTCCATATGGGTTACTCCTAGTCCCATATTTTAGAGTTTGAGCATGAAATGAAATCTTGCATATAAAGCCCATTGCTTATTTTACTTAGTACAATGTCCACCCATATGGTCATAGTGACAGGATCGCTTTCTTTTGTAAGGCCACATACTATTCCATTATGTGTAGGTACCACATTTTCTTTATCCATGGGTTCACCAATGGATACTGAGGTTGCTTCCGTATCTTGACTATTGTGAAATGTGCTACAATGAACATGGGGGCATGAATACCTTATTATTTAATATTTGTTGGCTAAAAATAAAATATTTTTTAAAACCCAGTGCTCAGTGACTGTTTCATAGTAAGTACTCAAAATGTCAACTGCCATCATTATCATCACCATTATTAATTATTACTATTATACTTTTTGCTATAGCTTTAGCACAACCCATAGGGGATGCAGTACCGATTAGAACTTGGATCTGTGTACCTCCAAAACCTATGCCTTCATCATCCCCATGAAGTCTCTGTCCAGAAGTCAGCAAGCAAGATGGTAAGGAAGCTACAAACTGGTACCTCTGAAAAGACAGGGTGTGTTCAGTGGACACAGGTAAGGCTCAAGGAAGTAGAAATAACATTTTGAATATTCTCTTTTGCAGAGACTCCTGAAAAGTGGGTGTTTAACTTTACATATGGAGAATTTACATGTTTCATTCTGAGCAATAATGAAATAGGATCTCCTGCACAATCTTCTGTGCTCCGGTTCCTAAACACACCAAAGCAGAAGACATACAATCATCTGTCAGAGACTACAGAAAGAATTTCTGTGAGCGGTATCATGGAAGAGTTAACTTCAACTGCCCCTTACAAATGAAATTTTATGATTCATAAAGAATCTTTGTAGCTTAGGAAACACCCTTTCTTTATCCCAACCCAGACAGCAAGTTGTAAGTCTTTTCTTTGGTTTTCCTTCCATTCTACCCCTTTCAAATCTCAGGACTTTGGGCCCAGCGCAGTGGCCTCATGCTTATAATCTCTAGCAATCTGGGAGGCCAAGGCAGGAAGATCCCTTGATCTCAGGAGTTTCAAAGCCAGCCTGAGCAACAGTAAGACCCCGTCTCTACTAAAAAAAGAAAAATTAGCAAATATTGTGGTGGATGCCTGTATTCCCAGCTACTCTACTCAGGAGACCGAGACAGGAGGACCCCTTGAACCGAGGGGTTTGAGGTTGCTGTGAGCTAGTCTGATGTCAAAGCACTCTAGGCTAGGCAACAGAGTGAGACTCTTTTTTTAAAAAACAAACAACTCTTAGGACCTCAAAGCTTATCTGATAAGTTAATGGTGTTAATGTATCTAGTTTTCAATGAATCGATATATTACTCTTTCCAGTGAAATATTTAAAACAACCAAAAGTCTTAATTAGACAAATAAAATACAGTAGAACCTCTGTAAATTGACCCCCTCCCAAGGGTCTATAACAAACTGGTCAGCATACGGAGGTGGTCAACATAAGGAACTAGGCCTACGGTACTGACTTGTACATGTGGCGTATGTCCAGCCTATGAAAATTAGGTCAACTCAAGGAGCTGATCGTTGTGAGGAGGTGGTGAGCTATAGAGGTTCTACTATATGTTTATTTTAAAAAATGATAAGATATAAAAAAAGAAAAAGATAATTCTTTAGATTAGAACATCTAAGGAAAAGAAAAATTATCATTCACACAATCCTGATTAATATGTTAGTGCATATTTTCCCAAACACTTTTATTATTTTTTTTTTTTTGCAGGTTTTTTGTTTTTTTTGCCCGGGGCCAGGTTTGAACCCTTCACCTCCGGTATATGGGGCAGGTGCCCTACTCCTTGACCCACAGGCGCCGCCCTTCCCAAACTCTTTTTAACTTTATCAATTAAAAAACAAAATTTGAAAACATGGACATGGATCTAAATATAGAAATATTCTGTATAGTGGCAGGCTGGAAAAGAAACATAATGTTATTGTCTGAACCAAATATTGAACACGTAACTATGTCGGGGACATTGTATAAGGTGCCAGCAATATGTGAGCAAGTAAGTCGAGATCACTCCTCTCAAGAGTCACGCAGTCTAATGAAGGAAATCAGCATGTGAATAAACTCTAATAAAAGTAGTCAGGTAATAATAGATGCTGTCACAAAAGCACATACAGGTTTCTCCGTGTTCCCCAAAATAATCATGGTCATAATCACATGTGTGATGGTCATAATCACAACAACTAACAGCATTCATTTATTTTAGCTGGTTTCAACCTCAAAACAACATTGAGAGTTGTAAGCATTTTTATTTTAATCTCCATTTTAAAAGAAAACAAAGAAATACAACGGAAAACAGAGTGTGGGCTTTAGAAAGCTCAACTCTGGATTCTGGTTCTGACAAGGCACGTGTCCCTAAGCTGCCACTTAACAAGTGTGACTATCTTTCAGGACGGCTTTCAGATTTAGAAGTAATTCCTGCCTGACACAGGGAAGCTACCCCTGCAACGCAGCTTTTAGTACTGACCACAGCTGAAAATAAGGCACGCAGCAGTGCGCCGAGCAAGGGCTCTGAAGCACAGTCTCTGATGCTAATCCTGTCTCCCCTCCCAGTGCCAGTTATAGCACTGAGCCCATCAGCTATTGTCAGCAAGAGACACTGCCCAAAATAGAGCAGGTGCTGCATAAATACCTCTGTGTGTCTATAAATGTGCATTTTACATATTTTTCTTTTTTTTTTCTCTCTCTCTCCTTAAGTGACCAGAAAAAAAGTAAAGGTTAAATAAAAGTTGTTGAGTATGTTTCCCACTAAAAAGCGGCTGTGCAAATCCCGGTTCACAGTTGCCCGATGTTAATATGAGAGACAGCAACTAGAAGAGGAAATTAGAGGGTCTCGTTACGCCGGCAGAGAAATCCATCCTGTAACTACGAAACCTGCAAAGGACTCTGCTTGCAGGACGCAGGCCACGTATGTTCTAGACGAGGACTCCACTGTCCTGTGCGCCAGACTGAGAAACCCACCTGAGACTTCCCCGGGTGCCACGTTAGTATCCGTTTCAGTTTACTGGACAATGAGTCCCTTTTACAGAAGATGTTCATTTAAAAAAAAAAAACAGGATGGCTCGAGAAAACAAAGAGCAGTGGTGAAGAGAAAACCCCAGTCAGCTGAGCAGCTGCCTGCCTGCTGCTCATGAGTCAGCAAGACCGCAGCACTGTTGTATAACGTGAAGGCAGGATGCTGAAAAGAGCCGCATCATCTGAGGGCCACTGCAGGAGCTTCAGGCGAGCACTCTTTAAAAAAAAAAAATAAAAGTAGAGGAAAGTTTTAATGCAATCTACAGTCAGCAATACATTTTGCAATGACAACCTAACACACACACACATATAAGTTTGTACAACAGAACCTTGAGGAAATAGTTTCTACCCTTACCACATGTGATGTATTCTAGTATTGCCTATTTTGACCCATTCTCTTTTTTGCCTCTTCCTCGTAAATTAATTTCTCAGCATGTGGATCGCAATGTGCACTTTGGTGAGAAGGAAAGCTGCTTTGAAGAATATCTCATACAAGGGGTGCTCTCTAAGACTGTCAAAGGCATTCAAAGACTTGCCTTTACAGATAATGATAAAACAATAATAGTATTCACCTACCAATGTGAGCACTTACCACGCAGGAGGCCCTGTGCTTGTGCTCAAGATCTAGATCTATATACTATTCGATCCCAAAACAAGCCCTTCAGATGGTTCCGTTATAATCTTCATTTCACAGATAAGTAAACTAAGGCCTCCCCCAAAGGTCAGCTCCTTCTCGCAAAGGGTTATTTGGAAGTCAGTTGTTTGTTCCATTAATCATCATCTAGTCTATTTAATCATCTGATCTCTTTGGAGCTCAATTAGCTATGTGGAGCTCAATTTGCAATAGAGTGGATATTGGGGACCAGCACTTTTGCTATGACATTTGCTTTTCCCTTTAGATGCTCTTTAATCCTGATACATGAGCCCTTTCGGATCTTGCCCTGCTTTCTGCAATAGGAAGCTCATTGGTGTGTAGACCCAGTGTTGCTCCTAGACATGGGTCCTAGATAACAACAGGGAACAACCCTGGGTTGTAATGATCCCACAGGTCATTCTTGGAACGCTCTTCCTGCAGCTGTCTCCCCCAGCTTAGTTGCTGGCTTTCATTTATCAGGGTGAAACACTATGGCAGCTCCAAGTATCATAATGTCATTTGACTGCACAGAAAGACAGGAAAAGGAGGAGAGGGCTTTCTCCTTACTATTGATATTTTTATATGGGAAACTTTTTTTCTTAAAGACATCAAATTCTTACTTTTATATCTCATTGGCCAGATCCCAGTCACGAACTCTGCTCACACACATAATGGCTATCAGTTGTGTGTGCCCTAAGATGAGCATTTTGCCAAATAAACAAAATCTTAGCTCTAGTTAGTAAGGAAGAGGATTGTGGCTGTTGGGTAGGCAACTAACAGTGTCTGTTACTTTGGCTTTTTAGGATCTGAATCATGCTTGCCTTTCCAGACACATCTCTTTCCATGCCCTTGCAAAATTCAAGTTCGATGTTCCTTTTTTTTTTAGCTCGTCCAGTGTCCCCTGACTTACATTAAATCTTTTACTCTTGTTCTTTCTTTCCTTCACCTGGAACATTCTCTCTGCCCCCCACAGTTTCTTATGCCTGGCTAATCACATCACTTCCCTGAGGTCTCCTTCATTAAACCATGTTTGAATAATGTCTGAGGCAGGTGCCTTTCACACCTACTCTCCACATGGCAGAAATTTACTGAGTTCAGAGGCTTTGTCTGCTATAACCTTTCTCATACCCCTAATCCCTACCTCAGTTGCTATCAACATACCCTCAATTATCTTTCGCATGTATTGAATAAATGAGTAAAAGTCATAGTTAACTAGAAAAGATATTGTCTTTTAATATCTATTTGAGTATACATTAGAGACTTTATCAAATTTTTATAAGACATAAAAAAACACAGATACATTTATCCCAATTTTACTCAAGAGGAAAATGAGATTCAAAGGGAGTGATTACCAGGCCCAAGGTCACAGTTTGGGAATGACAGAGACGGGGTTCCAAGCCTGGTCTGAGTCCAGTCCAGGGATTTCCCACTCCAATATGCTGTCATCCAGTGAGAGACAGAACACGTCAACTCAAAGTCCTCCTCTGGCCCTAGTTTGTACTACGATCTAAAGTAGGGGTTGACAAACATATTTTAATAAATGATTAGAGTAAACACTTTAGGCTTTGAGGGACATACAGGCTATGTTACAACTAATCTACTATGTTGTAGAAGCTTAAAATCTGCCAAGAATAATACATAAATAAGTGTGTTTGTGTTCCAATAAAATGTGACCTGCACAAACCAGTGACAAGCCAAATTTGGTTCACAGGGCATAGCTCATGAAGCCCTGACCTAAAGAAATTCAGTTTCCCTTGCTTGGCTTGGGAATCTTCATCCATCAGCCAGGTAGTTTGGATTTGAAGCACACTAAAGTGACTTTGTACTCTGCAACTATATTTTTAGTTATTGTTCAAAACCAAGAAAACAACCTCCTATGTTCATTTTATTAATGACAAGAAAGCTACAATGTAAGATTTTGTTCAATGGAAATATAAACATAAGAAAAAATATGTGTTCAGAAAAAAATTTTTAAAGGAATGTACAATGAAAAAAGTGAAAAGTTTAGCTAATATAAACTAAAGCGCAAAGAAAGGAAAAATTTAGGTCTATAATTATCATATGAGAATTGTTTGCTGTATGACTCCTACCAGATCAAATAATCTAACACTTCCTTGAAAATGCAGTCTTCCCATTTTGGCCTCTGCTGTCTCTTAAAATGTATGTTTTCTCTCTTCTTTAAATATTTCAAACATTAACTCTTGTGTTTAGAAGTTTATAACTAACACATGTAGAAATGATCATGCCTAGAGTTATTCATTCTATACCTCAGAGACCCATAAATATTAATCTTATAGCACAGGGTTGTTGTGAGTATTGAATAAGATTATGCACCTGCCCAAAACCTGACTGAAGGAGGTGCTTCATCCATTGTGCTTGTTGTCATAGTTATTAGTACCACTATAAAAATCTTCATCTAATATTGATGTCAGGGGAATTTCTTCTCCATGAGAGCCAAGATCCTCAAGTGGGGGCAATTTTTCCCCTCAGGGGACATTTGGTGATACCCAGGGATATTTTTGGTTGACACAACCAAGGGCTTCTTCCGGCATTCAGTGGTTAGAGACAAGGGGATGCTGTCAAACATCCTCCAATTAATGGACTAGCTCCTCACAACAAATAATTATCCACCCTAAATGTCAATAGTGTTGAGAGAGAAACACTATCTTAGACCCAGTAGCACCTACACCTAGCACAGTTCCAAAGAATATAGATGGGCAGGTCATCAATTAATGTTTGTGACAGAATGAATGATAAATGAATGAGTGGATGCATGAAAGTAATCACCATCATGAGAAGATTTTGTATTTGCTCTATAGTTTGCTGAAGAAACCTGGGTCTATTGACTCCACAATATTAAATATTTAATTGATATATACACTAGGTTGTCAACTTCATGTCAGCCATGACCTTGTATGCATTGTTCAAAGTTAGACCTCCAATGCATGGCTATATAATGGATGTTTAATAGATAGTGATGCATAAAAGATTCACCAAAGAATAATTGGAGATATTTCTTTTTGCCTATTGCATGGAATTCATTCATTCAACCATCATCATCATCATTACCATCACTGTTACTGAGCACTGTTATATCCTGCTCCTTTCCTTGGTGAAGAAATGGTGGGGATTTCTTTCTCACCCTCCATTCCCCCTCCTGAGAGCAGCTTTGAATGTTGACACATGTAACTCCCAGGTTTTTCACAAACAGGAATGGGGCGGGGATGGGGGCTCTGTGCAGCAAACCCTGGCAGCAGAGCACAGACCTGGCTGCTCGACACTGACAGGCTGCGGGCATTTGTAGGGGGAAGAAATAATACATGGGAATAATTATGCTGAAGGAGCGGAGGCAGAAAATGCAGAAATAGATGCCGTACATATCAATGCACAATGGCTGGAGAATTACATCGCGCTCCAGGCTGCAAAGGAGACTGCAGATCCCCAGGGGATGAAATAAGTGTTGTTAGCTGATGGAAGAAGTAGTTTACACAGAAGGTTGTTTGTTTTATTTTCTGTTTTTCATTCTTGTTTTAAGCCATTTGCTTAAAGGAAGAAAAAGAAAAACATTTAGAGAATCTTCAATTCTAAAATCTCCCATCTGGGAGAATCTGTCCTTCTCAGGAAATATTAACCTTGCCTTTGTTAACCCTTGGATGGCGGTACATGTACAGGAATCTATAAACCTTCAAAAGGTGATGTAAGCTTAATTTTCAGGTCTCTGCTTTTCTCTGGATATCTGTTATCAGATTATAACATCCCCCTCCAAAGAAAAATGACAGTGATCATTAAACCACCCCTCTAGAACCCTTTCACTATATGAATTAGTGCTTCTGATTAGTTATGCTAATATGGGCCAGGTACTATGGCGAAGAACTGCATGCCCATTTTCTCCTTTAATTAGAACAATAACCTTGTGAACTACTTTTATTGTCCCCATTTTCTAGGTGAGGAGGCTCAGGCTTGGAGAGGTTATCAGACCCTACAAACTGAGTTAATAATATAATTCTTCTATTAGGTTATCCTCAGGATCAAATAGAAATAGTTTAGCAGAATGTGCATTGCATATGCAGCAGAGCTTAATTTCTCTCTCCTATATTTTATAGAAAAAGAAACTGAAACCCATAGAGGGCTGGTGACTTTCTCAAGGCCACAAAGCCATATGATGAACATTTAGGAATTAGTTCTCAAGTCTCCTACCTAATAATTCCAAGTGATTTCTGTTACATCTCATCTCATCTAACGTCAGGGAGAAACTCCTTATGCCCCACCATGACCCTGAATGACCTTTTGCTCCTGACTTCGGATTTACTTAACTTCAAACAAACATCAATGCGAACATCGCTACAGGTATGTGTGAACATTTTCTAACGACATTAAGTAGCCATACCCACTCTAGATTTTTTTTTAACTTGTTCAGCGGCTGTTGATCCGAGTGAAATGATAAAAGAGAAGTTAGGGAGGGAGACATTAAATTGGAATTCTGTCTCTTTATCAGAAGAATCCTGACTATATCACTGCTTAAATCACTCTCCCGTCAGAATAGCATGAAAGACAGAGCAGTCACAGGTTCCCGGCTCCAACCTGAGCAAGACACGTGACTTGGAGCTGCTGTCGGAGCGGCTCTGACCTTGAGGGCCCTCGTCTGTGAACAGAGGTAGGAGATACACTTGACGCTGTACCCAGAAGAGTTAAATGGCATCACGAGACACTTTGAAGTTCATAATTAAGTTCAGACTCTAAAATTCAACAAACATGACTGACTCCTGACATTTATCATTTATCAGCTTTGTAACAGAGCAAGATATTTTGCCTCTGGAAACCTCCTAATCCTAATCTCTAAAATAGGAATCATAATAACATCTGCATTGCGGAGTTGTGATCAAGCATGCTGATAGGCATGTAAAAAAATTGGTAAATTGCCTGGCAACAATTAGGGTGTTCAACAAATGCTAACTAACAATAATAAGCTACTGCCCTTCATAATTTTTAGTGAGTAGAGACTAGTACAGGAATTGGTCTGCCCATGCAAACATCACGTGCATGCTGCATAACCAGGACATGCCAGGGTTTTGCAAGATGTTATATCCCACCTTCAAAAGATTAGAACTAATACTCAAAAGTAAAAAAAAAAAAACAGAGCATTTAAAACAGCGGTTCTCAGCCTGTGGGGGGTGACCCCTTTTTAACAATGAAAATACATTGTGGCATTAGAAAGGATGAGAACCACTGATTTAGAAGGACTTAAAATGTGTCTTAAATATTTGAATAATTAACACATAAAAAGGGTTTTGTTTTCATCCTGGTGTCTCCAGAAGAAAAAATGATGGCTCGAGGACAAGGGGACAAGATGGCTGGGGAGAGGCCTCTGGTGTGTTTCTTCAGAGAGCAGTCAGGGTATTTAACAAATACCCATATTTCAAATACATTATCAGAGAAACGACACTTTCAACTTAACAAAAAATGGCAGGAAGGTAGAAGGTGAGGGTAGAAACCAGACTGCCTGTGCCGGGCTCCTAGGAGCCTACTGGTCCCTAGATCCAGAGGCAGGGAAGGGGTAAGCAAGAGACCTTGGGACTCTGCACTCCCAGCTTTGTATGTTGCGCTTTTTTCTTTTGTCCACAGGGGCTCTCCCCACCCACGCAGGCCTCCAGAGTGGTGGGGGAGCTACTGGGAGATCACACAGAGGAAGTGCTTCAGCTCCGCGGGCTCCCAAACCCCATCCGCACCCAGAGGCAGCTGGGCAGCCCTTTGCCCAGGGCTCAAAGCCTTACTCTGAGGATGCTTCTGCCCCATTGCCAGGTCCAGGGGGAAGATGGGGCCCCCAGAAATCTCCTTCACCCCAAAGTTTGACACCACCACTGTGAGCCACTGCAGGACCAGCTCACCAGGCTTCCCAGCTCTGCTGGCCTGGCTTCTCCCGAGAGCAGAGCATGTCCCACCGACCCTGTGGCCAGGCCACAGTAGAATGACAGCCTGCTTGAGTGTTCTTCAGGCAGCCCAGGACCAGCCTGTCAGAGTCAGAGTTTGAACTCAGTAGTTCTGAAGACAGGTCCACAGGCCGGATCCCAAACTCCCAGTATTCAATCACATTGCTTGCGGCATGATAGGTCCATGATTTGTGGACCCGTCTCCAGTGAGGAGAAAGCTTGCCCATGTGGGTAAAACCAAGAGGAGGGTGTGCTGATGGTTCCCAGGGAAAAAGAACCTGCTGGATCACCTGGCATGTAGGCACTGTTGAAAGATGGTAGTAGTTAGGTCTGAATTATTAGACTTTCACACATAAAACTATCATAGAGAACTTTAAGCAAAAACGGAGATTTGGATAATCTGTCTTTGGGGGTAGGGTAAAGGATAAGAGGCTGGACAGGAAGGGAAGGAAATTCTCACCTCTCTTAGTAAGAAATCAGTAAAGAATGTACCAAGCAACACAGTCAAAAACTTTCAACATTTTAGTTCTTTGAGGATTCTCCATACTTCTTTCCATAAAGGTTGTATTAGTTTGCAATCCCACCAGCATAGAAGTGTTCCCTTCTCTCCACATACTTCAGAAAGAGGATTGGATAGGAATGGGAAAAAAATAAGGCACACGTTTTATTTGAAATTGATTCAAGAGATGATATAAATTCTCATTTTATGACCCGTAATGAGGTTTAGCACCATACAACCTCTTGGCTACTGTCTACTTTGTTACTAGAGCTGTAATACAGATCAACTGTGTTATAAGTATGGTAAATCTGAGCAAAATCTAGCAGTCGAAGGCCTTCTATTTTGTACAAGGTTAAATGTGTTGAAATTCATACAATAAACATAAAACGATAGTTTGCAGCATGATCTATTTTGTATGAGAGTTGAAAAATAAATATAAAACAATACCGAACAAACACGGAAAAAAAAACTTTCAACAAGGCCTGTCTTTTAGCAATAAGGTGCCATGCCTTGAGGCAATAGCAAAAGCATTGAAAGTGATTTCTCCTAGGGGCAGGAACCAGGGGGAGAGAAGCCAAGAGCCCTGCTGTTAGCTACTGCGGATGGGGGGTGGGGGGACAGGGGTGTGTGTGAGACTTTTAAAACTATGTTTATGCATTATTTGGATTTTATTTTATTTTATTTTTCTTTTTTTTTGAGACAGAGCCTCAAGCTGTCACCCTGGATAGAGTGCTGTGGCATCACAGCTCACAGCAACCTCCAACTCCTTGGCTCAAGCGAGTCTCTTGCCTTTGTATCCCAAGTAGCTGGGACTACAGGCGCCCACCACAACGCCTGGCCATTGTTTGGTTGCAGCCGTCATTGTTGTTTGGCAGGCCCGGGCTGGATTCAAACCCGCCAGCTCAGGTGTACGTGGCTGGCGCCTTAGCCCGTTGAGCCACAGGCGTCAAGCCAATTATTTGGATTTTAAAAAGCAATTTAGAAAATGAGGATCAGAGAGGTTAAGTATTTAAATAAAAGTAATACATGCAGAACGAGATGTGAACTGCAGGGCAGCTGGCTTTTCAAGTACCCAGGCTGTTAATCTCTTTCCCCTCTTCATTGTTTGCTTCCCTCTTTTCTTTTCTCTCCTTCATCCCCTTCACCCATGTTCTATCACTTGCTTTCTCTTGAGAATATCCCCTAGTCTCCTTCCCCCCGTCTCACCTCCTAAACTTCTCTTGTAGTCTTTACCCTTGTCTCAAAAGGTACCTGGGCACCCAGTGCTCTACAGGACTCTCCAATGGTGCCTTCCTGGGCAGCTCTGATGACTTCTGCTATTTCCGTTGTCTTTGCCAGATCCCAACATCTGGCATAGCCTGTGCTTGTAAAAATAACAGCCTGGTGAATTTTCTCCTTAAATTAAGGGTTGGTATTTATCACATGTGAAGTCTAAAATCTGTATGATATTTTAAAATCTATCATTTTAAGAGAAAGCAAAAGCCCTGCTCTTTTTGAGTGGATTTTATGAGTCCCCAGAATACAAAGCACAAAAGATAATTCCATTCTTGAGGGATGTAATAGTTTCTTGGCTCAGCAGGTATATTACTTGGGTAAATTACGAGGAAAAATTCCCCTTTTCTGATAATAAAAGTAATAATCCTTTCTTTTAAAACATATAAAATATTTTCATATTTTATAAAATATAAAAATTTCTGTTCTGTTAACTCTAAAATATTTTTTTTAAAGGAAGAAAGTGACTATATGTAACACCACCTAGAAATAACCTGACTCAACTCACTGATGGGTGTTCTAGCCTTTTTGTATGCTGATGTGTATATACATTACTTTTTAGCAAAATTGAAGACATGATATAGATATTATACTATTTGAGGGGGAGATCTTTCTAGGTATAAGGAAGACCATGTATAAAAAGTCAAGCATTCACATTTTGTAAAGTTTTATTCCTAATGTAATTTTAATTGCTATGCAATGTTTAGGTATAGAGATATAAATATAGGGATAGACCCTGTATCCTGATACCTAAATAGGTTTGTTAATAAGCCACCCAGTTTATGGCATTTTGTTACAGAAGCCCCAATCAAGGTAGAAGAGAAGGAGATAGCAAAGAAGAGCGGGGAAGAGGGTAGGTAGGTTATTATTACCATAAATACACCTTTCTGTATGTTTGCTTCTCAGAGACAGCTAATGTCAGTCGGGTCAAGGTGGGGTCAGTACCCAAAATACCCTGAATAACAGCACTGTACCTGGATATGCTATAAGCCAAACAGGTCACTGTGCTGAATTCTACTCAGCACAATTTAGTGACCTGCTGCTAAGTTGAAAGACTTCTTCACTGTTATAAACCTGGATGCTCATAACTCCTCACCCCCTGTCACCCCTGCAGTACTCAGTGGACATCCACCTCCGAGGGTTGGAAGAAAGAGCTGTGTGAAGCTTCATTTCAAGCATGTGGTTGTCCTGGCCAGGCTTCCGGGGGGCTATGGTAAATGAGGTCACATTCTCAGAAAGTCTTTTCTTCTTTGTGAACCTTCCCCTTCTCCTTGGGAGGAACTCAGCAACAGTCTGGTTCACGGCACGAGGATCCGAATGCAGAATTATTCATTTCTAGGCTTTGGTTCCTCTTAGACATGATCTTGCCAAATATTTAAGGTTGTATAACTTCTATTAGTCATCCTTTATTTAGATTTTCTTTTCTAAATTCTAGTCCCAAATATTGTTCTGTGAACTCTCTCTAATTGAATTTTCATGAATATGCTTCACATGATTTGTTGTATTCTTGGTGAAATAATCTTCTACGCTTTTCTTTAGCAATACAGTTTAACAATATCTTAGCAACAAAATAGTGACATAAACTCAGGCTATTTTAAGTAATAGTGAAATACCATATATAATGTATTCAAAGAATAGTAGTTTGTGAGCCAATCAATATTCTTAGGCCCATGGCCACAGATCTGAAAGTTAAAAATGGAGCTGCTAACTTAGGAGTGTGTTTGTTGGACACCCTAAGAAGCAAGACTAAAACAGAATTAGAAGGGAAAGAAGTCTGTGGAGGTAACACCTGTAAAAGATTGAAGGGGGGAAGGGCAGAATTGGGCAGGGAGAACTAAGATTTGTGATGCAGGCCTGTTAATGTTTCAGTCAATTCACGGGGGACTTCCAGAACAGAGATCACCCTCTGGAGAAGCCCGAGTACCACTGCTGTGCTCAGCCACTGGCTGGGCCACTTGGCTGCAAAGCTGAGGTAGATCCTCTTGGTGTAAAGAGCTGGTGAACAGCAACACTGTGTATAAAGAATACACCTTGTAATACAAGTAATTAAACTGGATTTTAAAAAACAATTAATGGTAGTCTTAATAAGTTCTCTCTTACAGTACCCCAATATGGAAACTTCGTAAGTCTAATCCATTCTAGTTGACCTCAGGAGTCACATAGGAGACCTGGTAACCTCAAATCACTGAAGAGAAAAAACTATGTGAAGGGATTTTCAGACCAAATCCTTCCCAGAGGCTTGATCTCCAAAGAGTTGGTCACTTTCAAGATAGGGAGGGAGGAGCAGACAATAGGTGACTTGCTGAGAAGAATCAAAGCCTCTTCCCTGGCTTGTACACCCTACTGAGCCCGGGTCCCTGGAGACTTTACACCTGTGCCTTACCATATTTACCTTTTTCTTTGATCAAAGAGTATGTGATGGGTCCAATGCTTGCCCGCCCCCCCCCCCCAATAAAAGATAACTCCATGGCCCAGAACCTGCGAGTGTGAAGTCATTTGGAAAAAGAGCTGTTGCAGATGTGATAAGGGTCTTGAGATGAAATCATCCTGGGTTAGCTGACTGGCCATAAATTCAATGTCATGTGTTCCTATAAGAGCTAGAAGAGAGAAAAACACAAGAAGAGGAGACAGGTGTGTGAAGATGGACTCCGAGAACAGAGTTATCCCATCAAGACCCCAGGAGCACCTGTAGCCTCTAGAAGCCAAAAGAAGCAACTCTGGGTTCTCTTCTAGAGCCTTCACCGGGAGCGTGGTCAGCTAACACCTTTTCCTTGGACTTCCCATTTCCAGCACTCTCAGAACAGATTTTAGTTGTTTCAAGCCACATGGTGCATGGGAAATTGTTATGGCAGCTAAAAGAAACTACGGCAGAAAACAGGTTGGCAATAAAGTCTTGAACCAGAGTTAGAAAAACGGACCCTGTCAGTTCCTCACTGAAAGCTCCAAAAGAGTGTTTGTTTCAAAGCCTCTTTCCTCCAAGTGTCACCTGGGATCTGACAGAGAGCATCTGTGCCCTGGTCCTGCGAATAGACAGTCACTGTGAATCAAAGCACCAGACGACGGCATGAAATGTAGATACCAGCAATGGAGAGGCTCTGCTACCTCTTTGCCTGGAAAATAAGGATTCCCCAGCATGTAGGAGGCACAAAGATTAATCTCATGTAGGCCTCTGAAGTTCTCAATGGAGGTAAAATAAAGGTTCACCAGTCTGGCTTTGGAACAAGCAGTCAACTGGACAGTTATATTAGGGGGAGCCATGCTTTTCCCCCTGGAATGATAGAAAAATAAATCCCTTAGCAAGAGCTCCAGGAAAGCTTATTACTTTCATAAAATATTTTTCTTTCTTTTTCAATGCTTGGTGAAGATTAAAAACAGAAGACAATTTGTACTCCACTGCTTGTTTTTATGTGTGCGAACCAAAAAATTCTCTAAAGATTCAATTAAAGAAAATCAATAAAGTTTCTGGAAGATTTGTGTGTTCTGAAGTTCCCCAGTACAGAACAGTAATCTGGGGGAGAGAGCAGTAACGCACGAGGCTTGCAGAATTACTAATTAAAGAGTGTGGCTAAAATGGGACAATATTTCCCTGAAATGGTTCTGAATCATCAAGTCGGGGGCTGGAGAAGGGACACTAGAGATCATTCTGTCACCTCCCAGCTTAAACACTAAACCAGAAAAATCCTCATCTGTTATTTTCCATGAGCCTACAGAAAATAAAAGGATTTTCATTCTCCCTTGATAGTGCAGTGAGTCAGGGAGTCAATACTCAATGAGCATTTACTTGGCACCCAGTTCAATATTAATCAAAAGGAATACACTTGTTCTTGGCATAACTTGGGCAGGCAGGACAGCCGAAGCTTTCTGAGACTTCAGCCTCGGAGGTTCTCAGGTTTTGGTTCTTGGTCTCATCTTTCTAGTTCTATTAGCCTCCATTCCTTTTTCAGTAAATACTGCCTATTTCACTTAGTTGATGAGAGGATTATAAGAAAGAACATAAGCTTTGAAGACAGAAAACTTTGACCGAGACTGAACTTCTAGCTGTGCCCTTTTATTACCTTTGTGATGTCAGGTCTCCCAATACTTCTCAGCTCAGTTTCCTCATCTAGAAAATCAATGAGCAAAATAGCACAGAGAGCTCTTGTGAAAATTGGAGAAAATGTACACAATATGTTGGGCACCTGTCTAATGTGTTACTGCTGTTTTTCAAAGCATCTTATTCACTGCAACATTCTGTATAAATTTGGGGAATCCCTGGCTCCATCCAAAGCCTCTGTTTGCCCTCTGTAGTTGGTTTATAGAACTGTCTCTCCTCGGTTGAGTACAGACATGAAGGAGCTTCCTTTGTCCGCTGCTTCTTCCCCCGTCCTGTCCCAACCAACAGTGCGTCTTTAAGCCTCATGCTGCTGGCTTTCTCTTGCCTGGCTGCTCCATCCTGAGGTACAGTGGCTCCAGCTCCCTTAGGATGCAACAGAAATTCAAACATCTTTGGAGGCCAAACAATGGAAGGATAAGGCTGCTACAACTTTCTACCTGCCCAGGGGGACACAGGCCAGTCAATAGGGCCACTGCCTATGCAGACATACAACCAGGGCACCCTCTCCTTTCTTGCCAGGGCTTTTGCTTCTACAAGGATTCTCTGGAGTCGTGGACCCTGGATTGGGGCAAGGCAGTGGAGAGGAAGCATTCCAATCCCTTCTCCCCCTGTTGGAATAGAGGCACTACTCATTAGACCTTTGACATCATCCTATCAAACATGCTGAAGACTGCTTCCTCTCATTCCATCTTTATTTACAGGAGGGTAACAGGAGAGCTCCCTTTTACCAAGACCAGAAGAGCATCAATCCTAATTTTTATCGGCTCCTTAGAGCTGGTTTCTATTTCTCTTTGTTCTCCTGTCTGGGTCTTAGCTGCCAATCCACTGAACATCCTGTGATACTTAACTCACTCTTCAGCCTCTCAAGAGATGTCAGATATGTTGAATGGAACATAAGACCTCAATATTGTACCAATATTGGATATTGCGCTTTAGAAATGGAAGAAAGATAGATGTGAAAGGGAACTTATCGAAGGATTCTTTTATCAACATTCTTGCTTTTTACAAGGCTAGAATTATAAAATATTTTTCCCCAAGCTACACGATACATTCAGAGAAATCATACGTAGCTCCAAGTCCACAAAGACACTCAGATCCTTTCCCATTGTCTACTCTGTCTTTGGTCAGATTCTATAAATTTGGCTTGAGAAGCCAGTTATTCCCTGTCATAGACTACATGCTTTACCAAATATCAGCTCCTTTTCTTTCTTCACAGTCATTCTGTTCCCTTCCTACAAATAAGAAAACAGAGAAACTAAGAAATTAGAATACCAAGGGATAACAAACCTACTGTGTGAAAGAACTTTTGTGATTGATTTTTTTAGGCTCTTTCCACCTTTAACAATATAAGTGCCTTAATTATACTTCCAGATTATTTTTAAAAACTGCTTTCTTGAGACAACAAAAGTATAGGGCAAGACAGTAAGAGTGGCCTCAGGAGCATCTTACAGCCTGCACAGATCCTACCACCTACCAGCTCAGTCCCGGGAAGCTTTTGAAAATGAAAAAAGCTCCAAGTCTGCTTTTTTCTTTTTCAAAAGAATCAGAGGGATTTTTGTGTTGAAAGTTGCAAATATTAAATAAAATGCCACCACTGAAAAGTGTGGTGTAAACAGCAAGGCACTTTTTGAAAGTTAGCTACTATTTTCATCTCTTCTGCAGTGTCTCTCTAGCTTCTTCACCTTGCTCTCTCCTCTACGTTCTATCTCTTTTTACAGTTCTTAGTTCCCTCCCCCCAGCCTGATCATTAACTGCACGTATATCTGTGCCTCTGACTAAGCCGTATGCTTCTTTTAAGGGCAGCCTTGACGTTTGCTTTTTCTCTCTACACCCACAGAGCTCAGAGGACCACCACAAACAGCACACTTGCAATAAGTGTGTGACTAACTAAAGAATAAATTTGTCTCTCCTACACTGCTCTTGGGACTATAAACTGCACACCCAGTTTGGAAAATAGAGCAGTATCTATTGATGTTAAATATACGCATATCCAATAACAAAGCAATTTTGTTTCAAAGTGTATATACGGCAGAAATGCTGCATTTATCAAAAAAAAACATATGGTCTGGGAAGCACTGTTTATAATAGCCGGAAACCAAACATGAGACAAATTTTCATCCATAGTTAAATAGACAAAGAAAATGCAGTATGTCTATGTAATAGAATAGTATACAGCAATGAGACTAAGTTAACTGTAAATACATGTGACAATATGAATAAATCTCACAAACATAATGTTAAGCAAAAGAAACCAGGCACAAAAGAGCACATATTGTACCATCCCATTTACACAAAGCTTACAGGCAGGTTAATCCATGGTGTTAAAAGCCAGGGTGGTGGTGATTCTTCGGGGAGAGTTATAATTAAGAGGGTACCTGTCGGAGCTTTGGGGAGCTGGTTATGTTCTGTTTTTTCATCTAGGTGCTGTTTATATGAGTCTATTCAATTCGTGAAAATGTTTCAAATTTTGTACTTTTCTATACACATGTTTTATATCAACAAAAGGTTTAAGAAAGAATGAACAGATTGATAAATGAATAATAAAAATACAATGAAAAATAATACCAGGAGGTTTCAGTGGAAGTGAGAAATTTGAAAGGCCCACCATGTGGTACATGAGACCTTTCACAGTCTAGCTATTTACCATTTCTTCAGCCTCATTTCCACAATTGCTACTGTGTACTGTTTCCAGCTGTACACAATTATTCAGGGTGCATTGAAGAGGCAATTTTATTGCATTAGATGAAGTTCACTGCAAATTCTCCAAATGTCTTGCATTCCTGACCTTAGCATATGATGTTGACTCCCTCCAGGATAGTCCTGCTAAGAGATTAGGTCCAAATCTTGATTTAAACCTATTTACTTCATTTTAAACCGTATGAATTTACTTCTCCTCTTATGAGTGAATCAAGAAACAAAAACTCAACCACCTAAATCTTCAACTAAAGGAGCTATATAAATTTAAACTAAAGACTTGTTACAGCAAAAATATTACACGTGAAGCAAAGATACAACCCACGTTGTCATGACCCAGGAGGAAATTATGTCCACCATTTACTCCCTAAAAGGCAACATGAAAGAGAATGCAGATGCCACGGTTCTGACGGTAGGATAACATATGCACTTGGTCCCCTGACCCTAGCATTCTAAACCAGCATCTTTACCAATATTTTTGTGTCATTTCTACAACCTGGACAGCTGTCATACAAAGTACACCCAAACTAGTAATTCTTTGATAAGCTGAAAAATGTAATATCATTTTCTTTCATTTACTAGCAAACAGGAAGGGGTAGTCAGTCAGACAGCAGAGAAAGACTTGTATTGGCAGCTACTATCTGCAGAGTTGACTGATTTATTATGGTGGACTTGTACGATTACAATGGCAGTCCAATGATGAAACAGGTCTAGATAAATACTGCATTCTGGTGTATGTGTTCCTTTACTTTTTGTTGTTGGTGGTGGTTTGTTTTTTAACTAGCCATTCCCACTGATGTTATTGAACTTAGAGCTATGCCCACGTCTCCAAATACAATTATCAACTGATTAGGACCTGAAGGGGAAAGATAAAGCTCACCAGGTTATTTCTAGCTGAGTTTGTATAATCACGTGAGTGTACTAAGTCGCAGAGAGAAATGCTTTTCTCCTCACTCCCTAGTTCTTATCTTGTGCTCTCAATCAGATTTTAGCTATTGTTCAAGTTTTCCTTATTTGAGGCCACTTCAAGGAGTTCTAGGGGGTCTAGATTGGTGCTACCACAGCACCAGTACTTTGTACCTAATTAGGTTAGAGCCTGTTTGCCCTGATTTTTGAACACCTGCTTACATGTTTTTCTGCCCTCACAAATGCCTCTCAGATGGACAACGGTTATCACAATGTATCTGTCACATAGCATATGCCCTAGGAATTCCAAAATATCTGTTGAATTATCCTCCTTATTGAAGAGAAATTCTCATGGAGAAAAATCAAATGCCTTAGCAAAGTCAAAAAACACTGTGTTTCAATTTTTCTATCTCTCTGTCACGGAAGGGAAACAGGCTAGTTTGATGCTATTAATTCTTCACAAAGTCCTGCTGTTTTCACCCCAAATTCAGTGCTCTTATGGATGCTTAAGCATTGATTTCTAGTGAGATAATCCATTTTTTTGTTTGCTTCACAGTATGGCACACTGACGGATCCATATCACACCTCAGTGTCATTTCTCTGCTTTCATGAGAATGGACTTTCAATTGCTCTTTTCACATATTTTGATCATCTCTCCCAGGCTTCATGAATCATTTACAGTCATTGCTAGTGGTTGTAATGTCCCTGTTTGACCTTGGCCAAACTGAACCTTACCAATTAAAATACATTCCACTTACTTAAAATGTAACCAAGACTCCCCCAGCCCATATCAGCAGAGTGGTTAAAAACAGAGTTTTCTCATCACTAATAAAATAGCATATTTCTGCTTCCTCTTCGCAAACTATTATGAGACTAACCACTGATTCAAATGATTCAAATTCCTCTCCACACAGTATTTGGAGAGGAGGTGACTGAGGATGTCACAGGGTTTGCAAATAAATTGTCTAGGCCACTATCAGGGTACACTGTGACTCTCCCCTCCTGCTCCCCACCTTTGACATGTCTTATTGTCACCGGCCAGCAGGCAGTGTCATCATCATGAAGGTGCCTTTTGTCACTGTGGTTCTGTTAACACCCACCAAAGAGTGACATCTGCGACCACTTCTTTATTTGAGATAGAAGCTAGTTCAGCCAGCTCCCCGATCCCTCTGCACAACTCTGTGTCACCCCAGCCAGCCACAGAGCAGCACTGCTGTAGGAACTCATCATCTTATGATACTGTTGCTGAAACAGCTCTCTCATTCCTCTCACTGGGACAGGCAAGGGTGCAGTGATTAGGCCATGAACAGGTTGAGCGGCAAACACAAGGCACTGTTCAGAATGACCCTGAATTCCTAAGTCAACTATTGTTTTCCAGACAACATTTTTTGCCCCAAGTCTGTCTTTGCTCAAAATGATATCTTCTCCAGGAGATCCTAGTCCGCCATGACAAGTGAGTGCCTGTGGGCATGTTCACGTGGCCTTTACACACACCCAGATGTATCCACATCCCGGGTGACTATGGTTTAGGATCACGCTAAGACCCTCTTTACATTAAATAATAGAAACAAAGTGCACCTTACATTGTTTTCCTATCTCCCCATCCTGCCGGTTACCCTGTCCATAAAGCATAGAGGACGTTCAACCTGGGACTGTTCCTACACTGTCAGAGACTTTTGTTACCTACTCAGTTCAACTAAATTCAATAAGAACTTATCAAGCACCTCTCATGTGCCGTGTGTTTGCCATTCCTAAGGATGCAGAGGTAAACAAAACAGAAACCCTCTACTCCAGGGTTTTCTAGCTTACTGGAAAGACGCAGATCAGATCAGTTTTTACCATGCAAGTTGATGGATTTTATGATAAGGGTCAAATATAGCTGCCATGGAAGCAGAGAGAGGAAGAATTTTGTTAGTTCAGGGATCAGAAAAAACTCCCTAAAGAAGATAATACTCAAGCTGAGTGCTGAAAGGCAAAGAGAACTCACCAGTGGGTCAGGACGGAGGATGCTGAAGCCAGGGAGAATCACAAGCCAAGATCTCCAGGCTTGCAGCTGAGACTGTTCTTGGGGAGCTCTAAGAACTTGGCTATTCTGGGATCACAAGGTGAAGGATTAGAGAAGGGTAGAGGTAGGAGGATGTACCTATTTGTGGCTGCTCATGCTAATGACAATATCTTTATATTTAGCTTCTTCCCTATCTCCAGACCATGAGGATTTGCTAAAAGAAAATGTAGCAATCCTAACCATCTGTCACTTAGACAAAAGAAGGTGCACTTCTTTCAATTAGCAAAACATTTGTTACAAAGAAAAACTAAATATTCAGAAAAAATAACTCCTGCCGTGGTTTCTTCAGCCATTGATGACCCACCTTCACCTTCGCTTACGATTTCTGTAGGTCACTGCTGATTCTCTGTCCATGCCCCAGAATTCTGCGGAGGAATAAACTCAGAGGCTGGAACTCTCTTAGTAAGGGGACAAGCTCGTGCACCATTTCTGACCCAGTGACTTTAATAGCTTTCAGGTTTCATCAGCTTTTTCATGTGTTCAAAAATTGAAAGACCATTCAGCCCAGTCCCCAATGACATAAACAAATAATACAAACATGAGGGGATGGTGATTCTAAATATATTAGGATTGCTTAAACACTGTAACAAAAACGAAAAGTATAATTCAGTAGATTAGTACAATAGTAACGATTGCTTACTCACCTCAGAGTTCGGTACAGTAGATTGGGAGCTCTTACAACAAGGCATTCTTGTATTAGGGCTTCACCAACCTTGTGGCAAGTCTATATTCAACAATCAATCTTTAAGATTCCAGGGAAGAGAAAGAGAGAGCATGGAAAATTCCCTGGAAAGGGAGGTCTTTGGTTAAGAATGGCATATGTCACTTTTGCACACACTCTAAAGTTCAGAACTCAGTTACACAGCCTCGGTCTGCAAGACAAATTTGAAAATATGATCTTCCTGTGTGCTCTAGGAGAAAATGAAACAGTTCTCGCTGAATACATGGCATAGTCTCAGACACATTAAAGAAGAAGGAAAAACTAGGGTTGATCGCTGCCTTTGTTGTGGCTTTATTTATTTATTTATTTATTTTCTTAAATCGTAGCTGTGTACATTAATGCAATCATGGAGTA
>CAUYRH010021915.1:0-40109 GCA_963574655.1 Perodicticus potto
CACCTATATATACCCTGAGGCTAGAGGCCTAGAGGAGGAGACGGGGAAAGACCAGGAGAGGAACAGAGAGAGCATCTCTCTCCCCACTTGAAATCTCTCCCTCTACTAGGAGCTTTGGTGTTTTCTGTATTCTTTTCTGTAAATCAATTCTGTCTTACCACGGAAGGGTGGGGGGGAGGAAAATAATGTAATGAAGAATAATAAAATACATATATTTACAAGAACCCGTAAAAAAAAATAAATAAATAAAAGATGTTAGTTTCAAAAAAAAAAAAAAGAACATATTCTGAGCGAGGGCAATGAGCAATCACTGTGGACTCCAGCCAGCCTTGTGACATGATCAGATCTCCTGTTTGACAGATGGAGTTTCTCCTAGAGCCAAGGAGGCTAGAAAGGAGTCCAACACAAAAATCTTGACAGGAGAAATAACAGCATGGACTTTTTAGTGTCTTAGTGTCAGGGACAAAAGAACTGGCTGTGTGCACATGTGTCTGTTTAGTATACCAGCCTTTGGTTTTTGGTCAGACAATCATAGGGAAGATCTGGTCTATAAAAGTGTCACTGCAACCAGATACCACACAAGACAGTTGCTCAAAAACAAAAGCCTTTTTGTCAAGTTCTGCAAAAATGCATTTGACTGATTACTATTGGTAAATGGAATTATTAGATGGCTTCAAAGGTGAAAATTAAACATGCACATTGACTCTCAGGCTGCTCAGAAAATACTGGTGGAGTTTGGGGTGCTGTTTAGTTATACTGTGATAAACAGGACATGGGAGGGAACAGCTGAAGTAGTGTGTTTCCTGTGACCATTTTTCCATAAACTATTCCAAATTTCAACCAATGGGAAGAGACTGACTTTGGAAGAAAATAGAAACAAAAGTCACATCAAATGTACTTGTCACTAAAGCTAAGAAGCAAATTAGAGCATTAACCATGTATCTTAGATCTCCAGATGTAGGTGTTTTCATTTCAACAGGAGGAAGTCCTTACCCATTATATATTTGAACATACAATTGTAAATCATTAGTGAAGCCACTGCTACAACTTGTAGGTCTGGGTACAACCACTGACCTGTGAAGGTGGGACTGGAGCAGTGTAAGTAATATGGTAAATGTCAGTTAAAGCTTTGCATAGAGTTCAAGGATGTAATACCTAGTAGTTCTAATTTTTCTAAATTTTATTCATGGTGTATTCACTATGAATAGAAAATAAAGTCAATTAATAAGAGAGGATAAAAAATTAGGCAAAATACAGACATGCTGAGGCTCTGTTAATACCAATCATCTGGGAGACATGGACAGTCAAACAAAGAGGCTTTTAGTTACTTTAAAGAAAAAGAAAAGAATTTGGGAAAATGTCAAGTTATGCAAAGCCCAAAGGAAAGACTAGAAGGACATAGTCTCAGAAACTAGACAAGTAATCAAGATGGGAGAAACCAACAAACATGAGTACTTTGCCTAGAACAGAGCCTGGAAAAAAGTGATAGAAAAGTTCAAGGTCTCCACAGTGATCAAGGGGGAGATAATCAGTGCTGTGGGTGCAACGTGGTGTACCTAACTGATGCACAGCCTAGATCAGTGGTGTTGAGGTCCCGATACTATTGTACACAAAGTACAGGCAGTCCCCAAGTTACAAACATCCAACTGACATTTGACTCACACTTATGAATGGAGTCTATTATAGTAATAAGCAAATACATGTTCCAACTTACATACAAATTCAACTTAAGAACCAGCGGTTGTCAACCTGTGGGTTGCGACCCCTTTGTAACAATGAAAATACATCGCGGTATTAGGAAGGTTGAGAACCACTGTTAAAAACAAATCTACAGAACCTATCTCATTCATAACCCAGAGACAAATGGCATACTTTCAAATACTTTTATTTTTACATATGACTAAGGACTGCCTAGTAATAATCTAGCATGGACACAATTAATAAAATGTGATATTCCTAAACAAAATTTAACCCACCTGTAGTATTTAAAGGCTGAGAGATACAAATTATGTCATAAATTCAAAGCTCCTGTTATATACATGTACCTACAGAGACCTGGAATTGCACAATTCTAAGGTGAAACACTGCTGTCAGGTGCCAGAATGTTTCCTGGGTGCTTGCTCTGTGTGAACCCTCACGTTGAGAGCTGGTGACACACGGACAAGCAGGAGAGACCTCTCCTTTCTACAGTTTACTATCTACTGAGAGCACCTCAGTGTCATCTAAGTTGGTCATGATTTTAACTGATGTTATTCATAGTTTTAATTATAGCAACTACCTCTTAATTGTCTTTATTATCAACTTACGTCATTATATACTGATATAACATAAGGATGTGAATTCTAACCAACAGGGATTGGGCCTGTGATCATTAAATAGCAGGCTTCAATTCATGATCGAGTATAAATAAATCACTCATATTCCTAATTTTAAAATATGTATTATGTAACCTGTCCATCCCATCCCATGTTTAACTGTGCTTGGTAGAGTAAAATATGCTATTTCACTAAATTCTCTTACCACTGGAAAGTAGGCTGTGAATGAAGTAGAGAGCCATGGACGACTTTACTCCTCAGTGTGGTCCAAATATCTGACAGTCACTACTGTGACTGAGTGCTCACTCGGTCCACTACTGTGGATAAGACAGAAGTGATCAGATTCTGGTCATGATGTGGCATGTTGTTGCTCCTGAATCACCAGTGCAATGCATAACAATGACTCTTAAGTAAGTGAACATAATAATCCCCTGGGCCACTTTGAAACATCCCAATTCAGGGCCTTACCAAAACCTAATGAATCTGAATGTGTTGGCAGGAGGACCTGGCAATATTTGTATTTAGCAAGCTACCCAGGGACTTCTCAAACATTAAATTTTGAGAACCACCAAGAGAAAAGTTCACTATGGATAGAGAAAATAAATGAGTAACGTTAATTCTTAACTGCATTCTGATGATACTGTTTCCCTTTCCAGCCTATCATCCTCCCTCATAGATGCTGACCTTTCTGCTATATCACTAACCTTAGTTCTCCATCGTGCTAAAATAGGACATGGAGTGCTTAGTCCAGAGAACTAAGGAGATACCTCCTTTATACTATAACATATTGACAAGCTAGTTTTATGATCTGCATCCTGTGAATGGACTGGAAAGAATTAACTGACAAAGGTTTGATTATATCTGAGAAATAGATACGCTTTACTCATTTAGTCAACAAATATTGTCTTCAAAGTCAGTGTTTGCTGGACATTGGATTTCAACTGTAAGCAAAATAAGATAACCTTTTTTATACTGCAGGATCTGAGAAGTCCTACCTGATTAAGTTTTCTTATGCTGAAACCAGAAGATGAGAAAAAAGAACTAGATAAAGGAGAGAAGGGGACAAGTAATCCAGACATGGATGGCTCAGAACAAAGTGTCAGAAATAAAACAGAGAAGGGTGCCTCTGAGGTACAGAAAGAAAATGAGACAGACCTGAAAGACGGGCCATAACGCTTAGTAATATAAAATTAGTCACTTCGTGTCTACTTTTCAGATATAATTTATAGATTACAGATTTCTAAATTATCATTTCATAAAGTCTTCAGCTGTGTTATCATCATTATCATCATAAGCAATTAACAATAATCATTAAGCTCCTTGCTATAGGCTAGACACTCTGGTAAGACTATATATAGTTTATTTCATTTAATCTTCACAACTGTGAGGTCAGGGCTGTTGTTACCCCGATTTCATGTATAGGGCACAGTGTAGTTAAATGATTTGTTCACAGCCATACAGCTAAGCAGTAGAGCTACAATTTTAATAGTCCCAAACAGTGCTTTTAATCATGCTACACAACATGATAGCATTTAGAAGAAAATTTTGGTCTGTGCATTGGCTGTGGAAACATGCCTTCCAGACAGACCTTCAGCTATATGGAGAAAAACTGACCAAGGACCTCAGCCTCTGCACTCTGCAATCCATCACTGTGTTTGTGCAATGAGGTCACTCCTTCCATGGACTGCTCCCAGCGCATACCTGAAGACAGCTGGGATAACCAGAGCAGACTGATTCCTAAGAGACATGGGACTCCTCTCACATCTGACTTTGGTTTGAGGACTTCTCTGCAACCTTTCAAAACCCAGGACACCTCTCTCTATTTTGCTTAGGGTTGGACTTACATCGTGGCTTTCCAAATGCAACTTGGACATTTTACCCTGTTCTGTAACGTGTTTCATGATAAACCCAGACTTACACAGCATTCAGTAAACATGTATATAACCAAAAAAGGCTGATAGAAAAGGAAAAGGTCTCAAGGCCTTTCAGCGCCCCAGTTGGTCCAATGTCTGACTTGGTTAAAGCACAGTACTGAGGTTATGGATTCTGATCCACTGATTTTCAATCTATTCCAGACTAACAGTCTCAGTCTCTCTGGGACAATCTTGGTTTGCACCTGCTGGTCTGTAATAACAGTGCTGCTTTTTCCCTTTCAAATTTTATGCATTGAAAGTATGTCTGGCATTCACTTCAAAGTAATACTAGGGACAAGAGCTGATGGGTTCATAGGAATTAATTATACTATTATATTTCCTGTGTGGAGTTTTTACTTTCTCTATAATAAAATAATACAGAAAAAAGTCTTCTGATTTGTATGGTACATGATATGGTCACTCTACCCTTAACACAGGCCAGTTACTCATCTATTTCACTGGTCACAATGGAGACCTGGGAGAAAACAAGCAGCACAAACCCGCTCCTGTTCTTAGATGCCCAGGAGTTCAGAAGTTTTCTGGTTTGGGGATTTTTTGTAAATTTCCATTAGTGCTGTTGTAAGTGAGAGAAGCCACACTCACAAGATAGAATATTTTGATTGCACAATGTTAGAAAACATAGTGACTTTACGCATAGCTGGATTCAGAGAATTAAGTTTTGTCATCAGGTGTGAGTCTCACAGCCTTCTCTCTCAGCCCTGCTTTTATTCAATGATAGTGAACTTTCCTTTCATACTGGCAAGATGGATGTGATTTCAAGTTTATGCCCCTGCACTCTTAGCACACATCTTTCCCCATTACTCTAGAAAGTCTTAGGATGATATGTGACTGGACCAACTTACATCACATCATCCTTAATTTAATCACAATTTCCCAGGAGCAGGGAATACTGCTTATTGATCAACCTATGCAACTATGGATACTGGCAGTGATTCCCACATAAACCAATGAATGCTGGGCAGGTAGATAGAACAAGTGACTACTACCTTTCTCCTTTGCCTGGGTACCAGCTGCTTAACCATCACATACATGAGGAGCAGGGCAGACATTTTTTGGGTAAGGCAACATGACTTTAAAACTCGAAAATTCAGGCCAATAAAAGAAAAATGGTTCTAGAATTATTCTTATCCCATGAGATTCATTATAAGTGATGCAACTCAAAATGTATGTTGCTTCCACTTTTCTCCTTCTTCATTACCAAAGACTTTGTTTTGATTTGCCTGTATTATTTTCTTTACTTCCTCCTTCAACCTCAAGGTACCTGCATTTTAAAAAATAAAATAAAATTGGATTTTCACCTCACTAATTAGGCAAAATATATGCTAATTGTGACAGCAAGGACAGAGTTAAGAAGGGAAAAAAGGGCAGGTGTTTCAATATATGTATTCTTCTTTTTGCCTCTGAGAAGACATGCTTGAAACTGAATTTTAAATACATCAGCACTAGTGAAACAAATTAACAATGTCTCAGACACAGAGGTGTTGCATATTATTCATGATCTTGAAATTATTAATGTAACACTGAGCCATTATTACCACATATTGCCATCAGAGTAATTAACACATCTTATCTAATAGAATAAGCCTGTTAAATCAAACTAAGAAGTAATTAAGTTACATAACTACACAGCTGAGGCAGAAAGATGCACGTCAAGTGAATTAAAAAATTGCAGCTCACCTAGATAATTTTAAGCAGCCAACAAGAGTGGTTTGTTATTTACTTCCTAGTTTGCCATGAATAAGTCACTTCACTGTGTCATGCCTCAATTTCTATGTATTATGAGAATAAATAATTACCCAGTTCAAATGCTCATAAAAATTACCTGGAGCCTCTGAAGACGTCTCTATTCCCTGTTGTCCTGTGGAGATGCTAAGACCCAGAGCAGAGACCAGTAATCTGCATTTTTAACACCATAGGTGATGTTGAGCAGTGATTCACATTTTGAGAAATTCTGAAAGAAAGCTTTTCAAAGGCCCTTTCCTGTCATAATAATTAATGATAAGATCATTGGCTTTTCCTTATATGGTAGTAAGGTTCTTGTCAAGAATTGGCATTTGCATTATATATGAAATGCCCATAATCCCCTTTATCTACTCATGGTCTGACCCATCTCTTCTCTGAAGCTAGTGTAGAAAAAAGTAAAAAGCAAATGAAGAGAAAAAATTCACCATTTTCAGCTTTTAAGAAATGTCACTCATCTCTGAAATTATTCTAAACCATAATGCTGATGTCCTATCACAGACAGCAGATGAGTAGTACTGAAGAAATTGCAAAGGACAATTTATAATTTTAATGAACTAAAAATGTATTCTTCTTCCAAATGCCTTTTCTCTTCTTGCCCTCAGATTTCACAGAAGGGAATTATTCATAGAGAATGCATATAGTGTTAAATTATAAAAGATGGCAATTGCAGGAAATTAGAAGCTACTGGTATCCTGAGAATCCCCAAAGATCTGAGAAAGGCTTTGGAGACTGTTACCAGGTTTTATTTATCAGATTGTGAAACTTAATCAATATTTAGCCCATTCCTAGTGCCCTGGCTAAATTAGTCATTGTGCCTGGCACCAAACAGAGAAACTATAAATACTGTATACAGCAAATGCTTAGGAGGGGAGCTTTTGATCAACTTAAATGTATTACTCCTAGCTAATGTAAGTGAAATAAACAAATATTAACTTATAATATTTATTCATATATTTATATATAAAATCACCAATGTAAAGTAGTGTAGTAATTTTGAAAACCTCATAGAGTTTACACATGCACCTTTGGCACTCATGTCTGAGCCACTTTTAAGTCAAGCAACACAGTTATCCAGAGTACAGTCCAGTCACTGCCACTGGACCTAAGTTTAAGAGCACTGCTTGGGTCAGCATGTGATGAGGTTCCCTAGACATCTTGTCTCCACCACATAATATTCTTACAACATTGGGAGGAAAACCAAAGAGTTCCCAACGAGAACATGAAAGAAGAAACCCAACACCAGGCTTGTGCAAGGACTTATAAGACTTGTTCTGTGGCTCAACCAGGCAAGCTCCAAAATAGCTTATCAAATGCACAACCCTGGCAGCATCCTCATCACAGCAGAGCTAACTGAGCTAACCTTTAACATGTTGGAATATTTTTAACACCTTAGGAAACGCAGGTGGAATTGGAAATCAAAACACTAATTTAACTTTCAATATCTAGCCTAGCACAGAAACATGCTTGTGTGCATGGGTTTGGTAGCAGAGAATAGATCTAACACCAATGGCGGTGTAACCCTGCACTAGTTAATCGCTATGCCATGGTTTTGGGGGTTTTTTAATCAATGAAATGAAAATAAAATGCTACTACTACAAGTCATCAGAATCAAATAGAATAGTTTATATTAAACTTTTGGAACAGTAAATGAAAATAAAACAAGCATATGATGAATTTCAGTGACTATTACTATTTTACTATTTATTCATTCCAGAAAATATCTATTAAGCACTTATGTATCTGGATCTATACTGTATCATAGTATCTCCCATGATTTAGTTATCTGAATAGCATCTTATTTTAGCCATTTCCTCATATAAATTTAAATACTAATTTCTTACATTTTTCTTTACATTGTCTCACTTATAAACTTGGATTCCTGTTAAAACCTCCCTCTAAACATCAAATCTGTGAAATCACAAGTTTCATATGTTAGCTAAGTATTTTTCTAATAAAATAAATATGGAACAATTAAAAATTTGTAGATGCTTATTTGTGAACCATGCAAAATCATCGGAGGTAGGCACATGTCATTTTGGGGAACATTCCAGTGAGGAATATAAAAGCATACTATTTGTCCTCAAAGAGCTTCTTTCTTTGGCAAGCAATGCTGCAGCATTTAGGGTCCAGCTGTCAAACAGGGCCAATAACACGCATGGCCTGATGGAAAAGTGACCTCAGGGAAATAGTTCTGAATGTGAGGAGGACTCACAAAGCTGACGGGAGAGCTCAGGCTTTTCTTTAATGAATCTAAAAGTAGCAAAGTAATGCAATTACCTTACTCTAACAGAGAGTATCTGCTGTGGCACACCAAGAATCCCATTATGCATGCAGACCGGTATCTGCTGAGAATACATTACTCCTAATGAAATAAACTCGTGTATTTCTTCAGCATCACCTAGCTGTCACACAGACATCCCCTTATTGCATTATATGACAGTCTCACTGGCAATGTGCTATGAACAAGGTACCAGTCATATCAATAAAGTTAGATCAAAGTCTGTGGTAATGCATATATACGTAGACATATAAAATCCTCTTCTTAGTCCCGAGCTGCAAAGGGAAGGTAATAACAAAGCCTTGAACAGGCAACTCAAGGCTATGCCTTTGATCCTCTTTCAAGAACAGAAAGAGATTTGCAAGAATGGCCACTGCAAGAAACCTCCTTCTCCTTCAATCTCCCCCGCCTAGGATTGAAAGGAAGTGCTGCACAACCAGGAGAACACATCACAGCAAGAGAACATTCACACTTCCATTGTCAGTGTGGTGGGAGGCTGAGTGGAGAGCACACTTCCCCCAGATTATTTGTTTGCTCATTTAGCAAGTATTTGTTGAGCATTATTAATTGCCAAGCATAGGGATAGACTCTGCAGAAATACAGATGAATGAAGCTCCATCTCTGCCCTTCTGGATTTCACAGTGTAGCAGGAGCAACATATAGGCAAAAATGTAATTGTAAATCCGGGTGATGCATGCTGTAATAGAAATACAATGCACACGGGGCCAGGGACAGTGAAGCCAGAGTGAAGGAAACCCTCAGCTCTGCTGGAGGAGAGAAGTGGGCAGTCCTGGAAGGGATCAGAGAGAAGAGGACACAGGCAGGGATTTGAAGGGATTTTCTTAGAAGGAGAAGAAAGGAAAAAGTGAGGGCACACATTCCAAGAAGAAACCAGGGCAGACAAACTGATACTGGAAATAACCTGGCATGTTGAAAGCACGACTTGTCTGGCTAAATGGTGGAGCAGAGCCCGATTGCGTGGTGCCTTTTATAGACCATGCTAAGAAGCTGGAGCTTTCTCCAACTGACCAACAGTTCTCAAATTTTACTGTGCCTACACTAGCATGCTCACTCTCAGGACCTATTCCCAGAGATCCTGAGGAACAGAAATCTGCATTTTAACAAGTAGCCAAGGTGATTTCTACTAGCAGGTAGTAAAACCAGTGAAAATAATGCCACTCTCCCTCAAAAGAAGTTCATATTCAATTCCATTTCAGATTTTTTTAGTGTCAGCCCAGTCTTAAGGGAATGAATTTGATGTCAAAAATGTGGGGGGTGGGAGGAGAGGAGATGCAAGAAAGTTTTTAAGAAAAGAAAAGGAAAAAAAGAAGCAGGTGAACAGGCCTTCATAGCACACACTCTTAGCTAGACATGAGGTGTGGAAAGAAAAGAAAGAAAGAAACAGATTCACTATGGTGGGTAACTCTTCAATGGTGCCTCTTAACATGCTTGTTAACTCCACCATACCTAGTAATCAGAGGTGTTAAGCACTGAATTTGACTATCAATTCACCTGTAAACCCTGTATTCTATAAAAAGACCAGGCTGATGCCAAGGGTAGATTGGTGTTTAGAATTTAGGCATTTCTAGCCACACCTATTGTATTGTTTATTTACCAAGAATCACTGGCTTTTGTCCCCAAGTTGGTTAAAGCCAGTTTTGCACCTGTTGTAATGACCCAGTTTCTTAAGAAATTACACAAACTAGTAAAACACAAGGAAAAAAAAAGAAAGACAGTTGTTTCTATGAAAACTAAATTAATTGCTTTGGGAGGACTCCATAATGGAGACTTAAAAAAAATAAATAAATTCCTGCAGAATTCACTTACCCCATTATAAAGTTACAATAGTTTAGTATATTACACATGCACGTTGGTGTTATATCAATGATTAAGGAATTAATATAGGAATGTACATTTTAAGGTAGAATAAAATTTAAGGTATGCATAGTTTGTCTTTCATGATTTCTTTAAGTTTTTTAATAGTTTTCCATTAAATACAGTAATTAAGGCACAGCCTTTGCTATTTTCATATAGTAATTAGAGTCCAGCTTCTCTATTCATTACCTGTATGGCATTATGCACACAACTTTACCTTCTATTCCTAATTTCTCTCATATGCTAAATGGCAAAAATAGCGCCTACCTCAAAGAACTATTGTGAGAAATATATATATATGTGCACACATATATGCTAATGTGTATAAAAAGCTTCGCTTGGCACATGGAACTTAATAAATATGTTATTTTGATTTTTATTATTATCATTATATTTGAAATGGCATTGTATAGAACTTATTTTTTACTTTATATACTTCTCCATTGTTTAAATTTTTACAAGCCACGTATCATTTATGCTTAGCAAAAATGTAGATATTTATATTTTGAAAATAAGTGGGGAAAAAAGGCCTCATTAGCATAGATTTTTAAAAATGCTCAGAATACTTTAGGAAATTGTTTCAAAAAGAAAAACAGTATGAAAATGTAGCAAATTTCCTATTTACACACAGGTGGATTTGTTCAGCGATGATTTTTCCACAGTGAGATTTATTGAAAGAAAGGTTCAGGAGAAGGTGTTTAGGTGACACTATTGCTCCAAAGTCAATCACGCGGTGTTAGAGGCAGCCCCCTAGTCTTCATGAAATGTAGGTCTTCCTTTCACAGTGGGAAGATGCTTATGTCTGTAAAACATCTTTGAAAATCAAGAATCCCAAAATAACCCCTAACTGCAGAACAACTAGTCGAATCAATGACAATAATTGGCCCGTTTAATTAGCCACAAGGACCACCTGTGCAGTTTAGCACAGATTTCTACTGCAACTTTAGGAGGACAAAAGCCTGGGCAGAACAGTGCAAGTGTGGAGGGAATACAGGCAAATGGCGTGGCTTAGCCCAGCAGTTGAAGTTTCCAAGACTGAAAGGTACTGCTGTTTTCCACTGTGTGTGTGCTTGTGCACATGCAGAACAAGCCAGTGACAAGTAGAACAACAAAGCTTTGTGTGTTCAAGTAAATCGATTTAGTCCTTATTTTTAAAGGAAGTATAACAAAGAGAACATAGCCAGATTTCTTTCTGACAATCCTGACAACATTCCACCCTCCAGGCCTTCTTGCCTCGTCCCCCAAATCCTTCCATGTCTAAATGATGAGTGCTGGGTGATAAACAGATCTGGGCATAGGCACTCTCTGACTTTGTGGTCCAGGCTTTAGCAATGTTCTGGTTACTGGGCTGCCCGACTAACCTCTCCTAAAATATAACAGAATGCATACTTCTGTAGCTCTTTACCAAGCATGTAGACTCAGAGAACAGCAGATGATATAGCCTAAAAACCCATTGTGCAAGAAATTTCCTCTGCCTGAGCTTTCATTACTCCCGAGATAGTTATGCTTCATCTCAATTTGCTGTGGCTAACATTCCTCTATGTTCCAAAGAATTCATATCTCCCAGTCACAAAATAAAAATTTTTAAAAACACAATGTACTTCTGTTACCACTCAAATACTTTGGGCTCTGACTATATTTATATTAAATCTTCTGCATTGGTTAATAAAACCTGCTAATTGTCAAATCTCTTTGGTTCCAAGTAAAATGAAGCTCAGGCAGAGGGAATTATTCAGACAATTCCTTTCTTTCATGGGATTCCTATAAATGGAGAGTTAGCTACATACTGACTTATAGTAGACTTTCTGAGTCAAATCTGCTACTTACTACTGTGTGGTTTTAAATTAAATAACCCTTTAAGCCTGTTTCTGATCTATAAAATGCAGAAATAATAATGGCATTTACCTCAATGGGTTGCAATAATGACAAAAGAAGATAATGCACACCAAATACTAAACCCAGAGCCCTTTCAATGTGAGAATAATTGCCAGTGTCTGCCATACTGTGGGCTTAATAAATATTATCACTACTACTCCTCCTATTATTATTGATATTGATGGAACTACTATGACTACTCCTGAGGGCAGAAACATTCTAGGAGGCTCTGAATATTCCAGATTGACTACTTACATGGGTCAATTTTATCTCATACATTTTCAGCTCATCACTGTGAAGATGTCATAATCATAAGGAAGCCAAACACCCATCACCCTCTGGTCTCTCAACAGAGAAGAGTAGTACTGTTTATAAAATTTAACTCCATCTTGAGTGCCATTAAATTAAAGTAAAAGCACCCATAAATCTGAGTCGGCAGCACCATTCACAGTAGCAAAGCTCTGGAGTCAACCTAAGAGCTCATCTACAGAAGAATAGATAAAGAAAATGTGGTATATATACACAATGGAATACTATTTGGCCATAAAATATAAAATAATGCCATTTGCAGCAACATGGATGGAACTGGCGATGATTTTAAGTAAAATAAGCCAGACATAGAAAGTCAAATTTCTCATGCTTTTACTCATTACGTAGGAGCTAAAAAAGTTGATGTCATGGAGATAGACAGCAAAATAATATCTAGTTTTAATCATTTGGGCAATAAGTGAGTTTTTAGGAAAAAAGCTTATGTTTCTTCTGGCTTACCACATACTTAGAAAGGAAGAAAAAATCATAAAAGACCAAAATGATTTCATAAACTGGGTTTTAAATATACACAATGTCACCATGCACAACTAAAACCAAACTGCACTGTATATTATTTTCCTGCCCGCTTCTCTCCCCTCACCCTTCTTCTGAATCCATGCCATTCAATAAGTCCCAAGGAAATTAATTCCTGCAGATAATTGTGTCTCTGCATCCCCCACTAACCATACCCCCAAATGGTCCACCTCTTGTAGGACTCCTTTCTCAGGAGCCACTTGAATTTAGGGCCAGCATTGGGGTTATTTAAGAAGTTACTGTTTTGTGAATTGGCTAAGCAGATGCATAGCCTCTAGGGTACACCTTTGAGGTCTATTCTGCCATCTGTTTTCAAATCACCAGGGGATTAAGCACTAATATTTTGGCTAAAAAGAGTAACAGAAGTTTGTCTTGTCTCAGGACTGTGTCATTGGGATTACAAATTGCTCTGGCTCATTTCCCAATCTTGCAGGGCTTGGAGAACTCAAATATTAACAACCAATGAAGATGTCATTCAAAATGTGCCAAGAATGTGTCAACTCACATTGCACCTCCTGGGTTTTATAAACAATTGGCTTGACCTTGAAGCGCTATTATCTTTTCCACCTGAGCATGAAAAAGCATGAAAGAGATGTGAATGCTCTTGGTCTCTAGTCAAGAGGAAGTTACCCTTAGTAGATATCTTCCCTCCTGAAGTTGTAGGATGTATTGATCAAAAGTTTCAAATTTGGGTATTATAGTAGTAGATAATGAACTTTGGGCAGTTTGGCAAAGAACTGTCCATTAAACATAGGAACAAAGGAGAAAGTATCGATTCCTTCTAACATTTCACCTCCTCTCACTACAAATTGGTTTGTTTCAGAGAAAAAGCTGTCTGAAAGACCTTGAGAAATGTGACAGTTTATTGTAACAGATAAAGGTAAGCATTTGGATCAGGTTAGCCTGTGCTAGATCCCAACCCCAACATTCATAATCTGTGTGGCTTTGACTACATGATTTCCTCTAGTGCTCAATCTTCTCTGAGAAGAGACTAAGAATCCCATCCCAAAGGCCTCACGTGAGACCCCGTGCGAAAACCACTCATCTGAGTGGGTGCTCAATACAGTTCTCATCCCTATTAAAAAACAAAAGGGAAGAGGAACAAGCTATCACACTGTGTCCTCCTTTGCTTTTGCTTTTATTTTTCTTTATCATAAGTTTTTTCTCCTACCATAACCTATCTCATTATTTGAAGATGAAGTTAGGTTTATCTACCCTAGAGACTAAGTCTGCCCATTAAGTTTGGTGGCCCTAAGTATGGTAGATAGATAGATGTCAATACCAACATACAGAAACATATCCCCGCAGATGGTAGGTCAGGGTATTGTCAATCAGAGCAGTATAGGATGGAATTCATCAAGGCTCCAGATCCCCACCACATGGAACTTGAGATTTCCTCCTGAAGCAATGTCAGCCTGGAATATCGGGACGTCTTAGCAACGTAAGCAGCCCAGGCACAAAAATTAACACCTGCCCACCAGCTTCAGGCGAACTAAATTCTGCCTGGTTCAAATTAGAATCTGCCCACCGAGCCAATGAAAATAAAGCTAAGGGACAGCAAATTACCTCAGAATGAGCACTTACCTGACTGGTTGGTGGTAGCCAATTTCGGTCCTATGTGTGAAGCTATAACCATCCTGGGTGTGGAACCAGAATGTGATCTATTTTAAACGCATGGATGGAGGTGGGCTGCTATGACGGAAAGGAAAGGGTCAGTGTCCTGGGCAAGCCAATTAAAGCCAATTACAATTTCAGAGAGCCTAACCTTCTCTTCTAGCTGTTACTAAGGCTCCCCTGGTTCCTCATCTAAGCCTACATCTATTTTATATTTTCTCTTCCAACTAACAGGTATATAACAGTAAGCTTGTGAGATAGAAAGAGCCTGTTTAAGAGCCCGAGCCAGGCAGACCATCTGTCAGCATGATTAATATGCTGGTTAACGTTCGGCTGTTCTTTCCTTAGCATGGCAAATGCATCCAACACATCACCTTTGTTTGGCTACCGTGTGGCTGGGCCAAGATCAGCAATGTACCTCGATTCTTAATGACACTCTAGGGCTCTTCATCTCCCTGAACTGCTATTAGGCAAGCATCTTGGCTGGGAATTACAGCAAGAAGTTGGAAACAGGAGCAGCAGCGGCAGCAACAGCCATCAAGACAAGGGCTGTTTCATGAATTCACCTTAACAGAGGTAAATTCTCGAAATGGAAAGGGTATTTATCCAAATCAATCAAGCATACATATATTAAGTTCCTAAAGGCAGAATTCTAGACTAGTGGTGAGAAGCATGGACTTTGATGTCAGACAGAGATTGCTGAGATTCTGCCTCCACCATTTGCAAACTGTATAGTATTGGGGAAATTATTCAATCTTAGGTCTTGGTTGCTTCATTTGATAAATATTGACTATTAAATAATGTAACTGTCAATGATATATTGAGTATTTAGCACACAGATTGGCACACAGTAAATGCTCAATAAGTGATAATATTATTCTAAAAGCACTGGGTGGATGCTGGGGGGATATAAAGAAAAGACGAGAGGTTGCCTCAGTCTTCAAGGAAGTGAATGGATGATGCTGAAGTCAACACTTGAAACAATAATAATGCAGCTGTAATCAAGGCCAGTGCTCTACTGGAATTGGAAAGACTGTGCAATGGTAACTTAAGGAGAAGGGTTATTCCAGTCTAGAACGCTGAGCAGGTTTCCATGGAGGAGATCACACGTGACCTAGGATTTCAAAGATGGTTATAAAGTAAAGAGATGAGGTTGAGAAGAAAGGACACCTTGGACAAGCAAAGGCTGGGGAAGCAATGACTGAGCAGCAGCAAGCAGACCTGTAAGGCTGGCATGTGGGTATGGCCAGAAAGGAAGTCTGGTGTCACATGAGGAACCTTTGGGCAACCAACTAAAGAACCTGGGCTTTATTCTATAAATAGTAGAAAACCAGAAATCATTTCAGGAAAAAGTAATTACCTGTCTAGATGCAGAGGAGAGAAAATTTTTTCTTTGGTCTGGTCTGTGTTAAGAATAACTATGGAATGCATGAGTTTGCCCACAGCACAGAAAGGAAGCTCCTAAAAGGGAGAGACTCTGACCTCCATGAATAACACCTGGAGGGTCAAACCCCATTTGGGGGTTGTCAGAAAGGTTAGCAATGAATGAGATCCTGAGGGCAGTGCAGTTAGCAGGGAGGTTCATTAATACTAACAGCCATTCTTTCACCACCAGAAGATCCCAAGTATGTCCTTACAGCCCAAAGCAAGTTGAGAACTGAAGTACTGTGAGCCAATCCGACCAAGGGAAAGTCACTTAGTCCTCATACACTTTCATTGATCAAGAAGTTTGTAAAGGCTACTGCATGGCAAAGCCATTCCCAGGAGCAATTATTGGCATAAAGTGGGATGTTAACTACTCCGCCCTGAACATAGACCCCCAGGGGAAGCAAAGGATGGGGAAGCAGAGAGAGAGGACAGGACTCACAGTGGAGGGCTGCTGGGAGGTGGGGGGTTAGGAGATGGGAAAATGAGTCTAGTACATTCCCCTAGCACAGGAGCCAGGGTTGCCAAAGCACAAACTACCATGACGTACCCCTTCCCTGAAGTTTCTGCTCCAACCAAATACATGCTAGAGAACATTCAGAAAGATTTAGAATGAAGCCGAGCTGTTGTGTTCTCTGTTTCAGACCTAAAAAGCCACAATCCTTGGATCCATTTATAAATTCCTTGTAAGGGGAACTATAGCTACGTAAGTCTCAGTATAATCATCACCTTCTGTAAATATAGGTAATGATAATATCAGATTTCTTGGGATAAATGCTCAGATTACAATAAACTCCATTGCTCTAAGAGCTACACCAACAATTTGTATCCGTTTTCTAGGGCTGCCATAATAAAATTCCACAGACTGGATGGCTTAAACAACAGAACTTATTTTTTCACAGTCTGGAGGCTAGAAATATAAGATCAAAATATCAGGAGGGCTGGTTTCTTCTGAGATTTCTCTCCTTGGCTTACAGATGGACTTCTTTTGTCCTCATATGGTCTTCCTGTGCTACATATGCATCCCTAGTTTCTCTCTGTGTGCCCCAATTTCCTCTTCCTATAAGGACATAGCGAAACCAGATTAGGGCCCACTCTAATGGCCTCATTTAACTTAATCATTTCTTTAATTGACAAATCCCCAAATACGGTCACATTTTCAATCATTGAATCATAAGAATTTTGTAGGGCTATCATTCAGCCCATCAAACCACATTCTCTGTAGACCCTCCAACCAACATTGAACCAGGTAATTCCTACCTTACTCCAAAGGTGGAGTTTATCAGATTGAGGTGAACACTTGCCCCAAAGAAGATGTAACAGAATTTCTCTCCTGGAAATTTGTGACTGGGGCTAAGAGATGGTCTATCAGTTTGATGTCTTGCTTTAAGGAGCATTAAAGCAGAGTCTCCCTCATACCAGGTAAATCCGACAGAGAAGGCAGCCAGGAGATAAAAATTGAAGGAATTTTCCACTAGTCCAGGAAAGCAGGGCTTAGAAAAAAAAGATTTTGATATTCTCAGTGGCTTTGAGGTTTCTGTTTTCAGTACTTCCAAAGGACCTTTGGCCCTAGTGTTCTGTGAGTTCCACCTGTCACGGGTAAGGGAGACAACCAGAAGGTGGTGGTGAGGGCAGGATGATGATAATGACATCAGTCAAGACTGGCACAAACTCTGGGAGGCTGAGGTGGGAGGATCACTTTCAGGATCACTGAAATCAGGAGTTTAAGACCAGTCTGATCAAGAATGAGACCCTGTCTCTACCAAAAATAGAAAAAATACTAGCTGGATGTCATGATAGGCACCTGTAGTCCCAGCTACTTGGGAGGCTGAGGCAAAAGGATCACTGGAGTCCAGGAGTTTGAGGTTGCTGTGAGCTATGATTGATACTGCCACTGCACTCCAGCCGGGTAACAGAGCGAGACAGTGTCTCAAAAGAGAAAAGAGAGAGAGAGAGACAAGCAGAGCCCTGCCCTGAATGTTCAGTGGTCCCTCCTTCCCTTCAGGACAAACAGAGCAATATCACTTACCTGTCCTCTCCTGATGATGCTATCCTAGGACAAAAACACCTCAACATCTCCCAGCAGACCCTCCTAGCACCCTAACACCCTACTGTGCCAGACAATATTCTTCCTAATATCCAATCATGGCTCTATTGCTTTCATTTGTATTTAAGCTCCCTTACTCCAGCTAATGTCTTCACTCACAGAGAGGAAACTCCCTTACATTTCCATCATAAAAATACACCCTGTCCTTGACGAAGAAACCATTTTCCCCTTTCTTTTCCCAAACTGATCAATTCAAACTCCTTTAGCCCTCCTCAAAAGAAGCAATTCTACCTTCTATTAAACTCCAGGTGCTTCTCAGATTTTTCGTATGTCCCTTAAGGGCCACTGACCACATCTGGACTCCCCTACAATGATGGCCATACTGAAGCTGAATGCAGAGGGAAGAGGACCTGTCACGGTGCTGTGTGACGTGCTCCTCATGTTTCCTCTCGGGGTCACAGTGCCCTTCCCCTTCCCCGTGACAATGCCCATACTAGCTAATCACACTCAGCTTATATTTAACTGTGATGCCCTGGTCTTTTTTTATTCTATCTATACTAAGTCAATTTTATCCTCACATGATTTGCTTTGTTCCTTTTTCCTTTACCATAAGGCATTTCGTTTAGGTCTTTTATTTCCTCTTATTATTATAATAGTTTTGTCGAGCCAGAAACTCTAGACTCATCAAAGGGAGGAGTTTTAGATTACACAGCACGGAGTGGTAAACTGGCAGGCATGGGCCAAATAGTGCCATAGATGGTATTTTCTGTGACAGGATATTGTTAAGTGTGTTTAAGGCCATGATACCTTTAGGCCAGGTCCACATGCTCTTTTCCAGATGCCACAGCACCAATCCCTACCTTTTGTCTTAAACTCTTCTGCCTGGCCTCCAATGGCATTTAAGTTCCAAGTCCCAAATCCAACCAACCCCAAACAGAAGGTGAGAGTGAGGGAGGAGAAATGCCTTCCCCAGCCCCACAGAGCCTCTCACCAGGCAGCCTGGAGCTCTAGTTTCCCACCCCAGCCCACTCCTTCCCTTGCCAGGATTATTGGCTTATTATAATGGCTGGGGTGGGGAGTAAAGAGTGAATAATGAAGTTTTAGATATTTCAGACGATATTTCTGAGGATGACCGAACAGGTATCACTCTGCATTAAAAATGCTCCATCATGTCTGAAATTCTCACAAGAGGCTGAAACGTTAGCCATTTCCATTGTTCTTGCCACACAACAATAAGAGTTCTAGTTCCTTCTCTGAATTGGAGGTGCTAGAGAATTGTGAAAGTGTTACACCTGATTTTTAAAGAAATCTGAATGGATTTAACAGAGATCTCACAAGCCTGTAAAACTATTCATCTTTACTAACACTTTAGAACAGCAATTTTCCACTGGTGTGCCGCAAGAGGGTCTTAAGTGGACTACAAAAATTTTTAAAGATCATTAATTAAATTATTTTCAAAAGAAGTTCAAAGCACAGTAAGTATATTCCTTTTTTTTATGTTTCTTTTTTATGATCAACATAATTTAAGTGTACCCCACACAAGTTTAACTATAGGTTCAAGTGTGTCATGAGATAAAAAAGATCGAAAAACACTGCCAAGGCTTAGGTAACTAACAGTAGGTTGAAGCTTAGAGGACTTGCATCTGAAGCAGTATAATTCCAATAACAGTTGCAGAAAAAAAAAATGTGTTAACCAGAGAGAGCCAGCCACCCTGCTGCACAAAGAGAGTTTCCTTGCATTCTTAGGCCTGCCTTCCTGGACAGGTCTGTCAAGATTGCTAATGACCAGCCAGCCCCATGCCTTCTGAAAGGAGCCACTAATACTCTAATAATGCCAATTGCACAGCCGAATACTAAACAAAACAGGGAGAGTACAGACTGGATGGATGATCGATAGTGGTAATTAGATTTCCCCTCTACAATATAGAAATGATTTCCATATTCCACAATATCCTGCTGTTCATTCTATGAGGGGCATTTCTTTCTATAGTCAACTCGAAGGGATCCAAATTAAAAGAGACAGAACAATGAAGAAAGAAGAGGCAAAGTGAGCTTCTTAATCATCTTGTCTGTAGCAAATTATAAAAAAAAAAATTATATTCTTCACATATGACTGTGGCATAATCTCATGTTATTTGAAAATATTTTATACACCAGAGCAATTGCTTTTACTGAATATGTAAATCTCAGACCCAGCATGAGAAAAACAGGCAACATTACAGTCCAGTTATTCTTTCTTTGATACTGTATATGCAGTACGCTAATAAGTATTCAGGAAGATAAGAGTCATTTGGGCTAATTCTAACCAGAAAGAAAAATCAGTGGGTGAAGATTTATGAATTTGTTAACAGGTCCCAAAATAGCCTGGGGATAAATGAAGCTGCAATCCACAAAAACAAGCATTCTCAAAGTATATAATTCTTTTTTACCAAGAATAGAACCCAAAGCCATGGTTTAGGACCCTCTTTCACTCCCTGCCATAAAAACCTTTTGTTTTTTTCTGTCATATTTCATTTTATCCAAAAATTCTCCTTACACACTTTCTGTGATAGTATATAATCTTATTTTAAACTCATTTCTCTATTTGTCCCTTTTACTCTTTTTCACTTTTTTCTTTTCCCTGAAGCCTACCCAGAGTACCTCAAAATCCATAATGTCATCACGGTAATGCTATTAGGGTCACTTAACCACTGAACTATTCTAAACTTTCCCATCTCTTCACTTTTTATAATGACTGCCCATGAATTGTTTTGGGGTCAGAAAACCCAGGTTTCAAATCCTACTGTCTCTGTCTATTGGCTCTTGGACAAGTTACTTAAAGTGCGCCCCAATCTTCCCATTTTTAAAATGGGATAGGAATAAATTCTACTTCATAGTGTTAGTGTAAAAGTTAAATGAGAAACATCCCCAGTGTTTAGAAGAGTGACTGCCACAGAGGAAGTATTCAATAAATGAAACCTATCATTATTAGGAATAATCATTCAAGTTAAATTAAAATTAAAAATAAAATAATACTTTTGAGCTTTCTTGCTTTCATCTTTGTGAATCCTAAAAGTATCTAAAAACTTCAAAAGCTATTATGTTGAAGATGGAGAAAGACAGACTTTGTGATGGGCCAACTTCTGAGCACTTGGTTGCTAAGAGAAGCATTGAGACACTTTTTTGTTCATGGGGTGATTCACAAAGTGATAATTTCCATGTTGTTAAAAATGACAGCTTTACCAAAGATATCCTGTTCACTGTATCAATACCACATTTTGCAAGTGAAGTTTTTAAGTCGAGATGGATTCCTAATTCATTCTTAAAGCAAGAATTTTCCAAGCACCTACAACATACATGGAATTTTGCTAGAAACAAACATACAAGCAAAACATAAATTATGCTTAATACTCTGCAAGGAGCTTAGGGTTTTCCCCATGAGTCAGGACAAATATACTTGTCTTTTCTTTCTTTTTTTTTTTTTTATTAAATCATAGCTGTCTACATTAATGCAATCATGGGGTACAATGTGCTGGTTTCTTATACAATCTGAAATAGTTTCATCAAACTGGTTAACATAGCCTTCATGACATTTTCTTAGTTATTGTGTTAAGACATTTATATTCTACATTTAGTAAGTTTCACCTGTACCCTTCTAAGATGCACCATAGGTGTGATCTCACCGATTACCCTCCCTCCACCCATCTTCCCCCTCCCCTCCCTTGCCTCTTTCCCCATATTCTTGTACTGTAATTGGATTATAGCCTTCATATGAAAGCTATAGATTTGTTTCATAGTAGGGCTGAGTACACTGGATACTTTTTCTTCCATTCTTGAGATACTTTGCTAAGAATATGTTCCAGCTCCAGACCAAAAATCACATTATAACAAAGATATTTGTATTAGAATGTTTATTGCAGCACAATTCATAATTTCTAAGTCATGGAAGAAGCCCAAGCACCCATCAACCCACGAACAGATTAATAAAATGCGGTATATGTACACCATGGAATATTACGCAGCCTTAAAGAAAGATGGAGACTTTACCTCTTTCATGTATACTTGTCTTTTCTGAGAGGTCATCATCTCTCTTCCCACCTACTTAGCCTGCAATTGTTCTTCTTCCCTGTTAGCCTTCCTCTCTTTAAGATCAATCTCCAGGTGGCTTCTCTTCCAAACATTTCTCTGCCTACAACCTTCCCACTGCATTCTGAAAACATTCCACTTTCTATTGCATTCAAGGTCTTCAACGATTTTTCTGACTATCTTTCTTGCTCATCTCCTCCTGCTCTCCTCACCCTGTGCTTCAGGCAAAGACCCCACCATTTCCTGAGCATGGTTTGTCCTTACCATGTACCCATTAACTACACCACATGGTGTAGCAAACTTTCTCTCATTCTAGCAAACTTCTGCTTAATGTTTAAGATAGGGTATCAAGTAGTATGCAATCCTTGGGGTGAATTCTATTTTACGCAGCCACATTTTATATTCATTATGAGTTTATATGTCTGCACCCTTCACTAGTGTCAGATTTTCAATGGTGGGATATATCTCCTTCATATCATAGCATATCCTCTATTACCATGATGAGTTGGATGATCCATAATATTCATTGCATTGAAAATATAAAGTCAATTATAACTTGCATATTACATACATATAATAAATTACATTGCAAAATGCCTTGTGGTTTCCAATATGCTTCCTGCTACATTATCTCAGTGAAATAGTACAAAGCAATTGTGCCCTATTAAACAGAACACTGTTGACTTCTAAAAAGCGTATGTTCAAAATTAGCAGCAGCATTCAAGATAGTTTATAAGAATTTGGGAAAACAGATATAGAGTGAGAACTTGAAGGATGAGAGTGAAGCAAAGATGTTTTACTGCTAGATATAAAATATCTAGATCTATTTTTGCAAAGGAGCCACAGGCTATATCAGCAACCCAAGAGATTTACTTTCCCACACTTTCTTAAATGTGTCTGTATTTTCTTTGATTCAATGCTTTTGCATTTGAAAAGCAGAAAACTTTTCTGGTAATAATACAAGCATATGCTCTGGTCATATCTGAGTAGGGCAGAATGGTTCCATCGAAGTCATCCACATCACAAGGCTCAACTGATTTAGAGACAATGCAATATATTGATCATGAAACAATCTGTATTGATTTCTAAAATAGCCAGCTATGAATGTTTTACCAACAAAATTTGGGGGGAAGTAATCTCTTTGCTTATTTATGTATAATAAAATTTAATTTTGTGTGACAATACCAGAATTACAGGTTTCTTCTTTTGTGTATGTGTGAAACACATGATTACATGTCATTGTATTATTTTTATTGTTAAAAATGAAATCCTCATTTTGTATTATGCTTAGTTGCAAATATCCTTCTTTCCCCTTTAATTTCCTCTCATTAAGTTATTTCTACTATTTGAATCTTTACCATATGCATCTTATACAAAATGGTAAATCAAGAAATGTGGTTATAAAAGCAAAAGAAAAGCTTACCACGTATCAATATTTGTGATACTGAAAACAAAATAGGATTCCTTTTTTTCCAATAGAGGATTCTAGTGAATCAGTTAGCCTAACAACATATGAATGCTTTGGTGCTAGACAAAAAAATTTGTTAAAATGCAGACATCTATATTTGATTATGCATTTTTTAATGCCACTCTCTATAAGGGTGTTAATAAATCCTAACGGCATGTTCGGGAGGCCAAACAATGTAGTGGTTAGTACCAAATGTGTGACTTTCATCAAATTACATAACCCTCTAAATCTCTTAACTAAACAATAAAATAACAGTAATAATAATGTCAAAGCCAGAGACTTGTGGGAGGATTATATCATCTAATTTATGTGAAATGTTTAGCATACCTAATTTTTGCTATTATTTTTACCACCATTTCCTATACTCAAAACAAAACCAACCCTATTCATTCCAGTAATAAAGAGAACTTCCCAATTCCTCCCTCAAAAAAGTCCTTTCCAACAGGCATAGTCTTGGATGAAGAAAAATCCAAAACTCTCCTGTTTGCCTTGCTCTCCCCCATCCCCAGGCCTCCTGGTGCCCTCTGTCTCCAGTACTTTCTAATACCAACAGAAATGAACTCAGATCCCTTCTCCAGGCAACCTTTGTGCAAAGCCATAGCTAGAAATGGGATTCTTCTCCTATTGTATTCCCCTTTAGGAAGCAACTAGAAGTCATTTGCTTTCCTGTTACATGCTTATTGCTTTCCAAATAACCAATGTCTAACTCTTAAAGGACAAAGCCTTGGAAATCAGAAGAAGCCAATGGCCAGTCCGGAGAAGACTCACTCAGCTACACATCTATATATCTATGTTCTAATTAGTCCTGAACAAAAGAAAAAAGAAGAAACAAAGAAAAAAACAGAAAGAAAGAAAAGAAAGATATCCCATGCTCATGGATTAGAAGAATTAATATCGTTAAAATGTCTACATTACCCAAAGCAATCTACAGAATCACTGCAATCCGTAACAAATACCAGTGACATTCTTCACGGAAATAGAGAAATGATCCTAAACTTCTGAGAAATGATCTACAGAAATAGAGAAAGTACTCCGAGTAGCTAAATCAATCCTGAGCAAAAAGAACAAAGCTTGCAGCCTTACACTTCCTGATTTCAAATTATATTACAAAGTAATTGTAAACAGAATAGTATTGGAATGGCATAAAAATAGACACATAGAAAAATGGAAGAAAATAGAGCACCTGGAAGTAAATCCACACACTCTCAGCCAACTCATTTTTCACAAAGGCACTAAGAACATACACTGGAGAAAGGACAATCTCTTTATTAAATGGTGCTAGGAAAACTGAATATCCACATACAGAAGAATGAAACTAGATCCTTGTCTTTCACCAGATACAAGAATCAACTGAAAATGGACGAAAGACTTTAAAACTATCAGCATCACTAATCACCAGAGAAATGCAAATCAAAACCACAATGAGGCATAATCTAACCCTAGTTTAAATGGCTATTATCAAAAAGACAAAAAATAACAGATGGCAATGATGTATAGAAAGGGGAGTGCTCATACACTTTTGACAGAATGTAAAATAGTACAAAAGTAGTACAAAAAGTAGTGCAGTCATTATGGAAAACAGTGTAAAGGTCTCTCAAAACACAAAAACTAGAACTACTATATGATCCAGGAATTCCACTGCTGGATATATATGTCCAAAATAAAGGAAATCAGTATACCAAAAAGATAACCAAAATATGGACTCAACCATCAATGTGATCAAGTGTCCATCAATGGATGAACGGATCAAGAAAATGCAGTGTATATAAACAATGGAATGTTATTTGGTCACAAAAAAAAGAATAAAATCCATCATATGCAGCAACATGAATGGAACCAAAGGCTATTAGGTTAAGTGAAATAAACCAGGAACAGAAAAAAAAAATAGCACATATTTTCACTTATATGTGGGAGCTAATAAAGTGGGTATATCCTGATGATACAGAGTCGATTGGTGGTTACCTAGAAAGAGGAATGGGGTCAGGGATAAAAAGAAGTTGGTTATTGAGTACAAAATACAGTTAGAAGGAATAAGTTCTAATATTTGATAGTACAGTAGGGAAATTACAATTAACAATAATTTATTACATATTTCAAAATAGCTAGAAGAATTGTAATGTTCCCAACATAAAGAAAAGGTAAACATTCGAGGTAACAGAATACCCTAATTACTCTGACTTTATCATTATACGTTGTTTATAGATTTCATATAATATGTACAATTATTACATAGCATGTTTTTAAGAGAATAAATGAATAAATAAATAGATCTTATTGCCCTAAAGCAGTGAAAGATCTGGGTAAAGAAGTCTTCACCTTTAAACAAGAGTGTCCCTGACGTAAAGGATCCTGGATCTCTTACCTAGTCTCTAGTTCCGTTGATTGGAACAGCCCTCAAAGGCATAATCAACAGTATCACCCTCAAAGCACAGGACACTAGCTGACTTGTTTCTGCATCTAAATGTCTGTCTGAGCACTTTCTTTCAGACAATACACAAACAAAAAGTGGTAAAACTAATGGTGGGTGTAACTAACTCTCCTTTCAAACCCAGAAGGCAGCTGGTACAGTTAGGCAGGTGGCAAGAGAAAACTGGAATCAAATGGAATGCCCATTTATATTGGCAACATTAAAATAGACCAAAACATTTGAAAACAAAGAGGAATCCAGGTTCGAGTGGTCACCATCATCCATGGGCAGGAAGAAATTAAAACTTCTGTGAGATAAATAGAAAATAGAAAGTACTATGCATGTTTAAAATCAGTAGGACCTCTTCCTTCTCCCAAATTTTGTCAAGCTATTTTTATGTAGGTTATGAAATGTTATTCTATAAATTAGCAGCATTGTCAGCACTAAACAACAAAGTGGACTTGCTTCCCTTCTTGGTCCTTTTTGGGGGAAGAGACTGAGAGTTTGAAGATTTTTGACAAAGTGTCAGCGTTCCATTGTCTGGGAACACCAGGCAACCAACAGATAACTCAGTGACAGGCAAAAAGAAAACTGTATTGCTCCTTTTTACTTACTCATAGCATTCCGTTTTACCTTGGGCCTCTACAGAGGATACTGACCAGTGCAAGGCAAAGAGAAGTAAGCTGGGGTAAAGATTTTTTTTTTTAATTAAATCATGGTTGTGTACATAAATGCAATCATGGGGTACAATGTGCTGGTTTTATATACAAATTGAAATATTTTCATCCAACTGGTTAAGATAGCTTTCATGGCATTTTCTTCGTTATTATGTGCAGACATTTATATTCTACATTTAGTAAGTTTCACCTGTACCCTTCTAAGATGCACCTTAAGTGTGGACCCACCAATTACTCTCCCTCCGCCCATGTCCCTTTCCCCAAGTTCTTGTGCTGTAAATTAGTTTCATAGTAGGGCTGAGCACATTGGTTACTTTTTCTTCCATTCTTGGGATACTTTGCTAAGAAGAATATTTTCCAACTCCATCCATGTAGGCATGAAAGAGGTAGAGTGTCCATCTTTCTTTAAGGCTGCATAAAATTCTATGGTGTACATATACCACAATTTATTAATCCATTCATGGGGAGTAAAGACATCTTGAAAAGGTTTTACTTTATAATAAAAGGAGATGTGCTGAAGTAAAACTCTTTGTCATACATAATACAGATCTGTAACATCTGAACCTCTGCAACCAACTTGGGACCATCAGGAAAGATACCTCTGGCCTGACAGAGTAGTCTGTAGAAACACGAAAAGCACCTGAGTCTTTGATTGCATTATAAAACCAATCCTGAACCTCCCTGACTCCAGACTTCTCAGAGCTATTAAACCCTTTATTGTTTAGCCCCATTTTGGTTGGATTTTTTTCTTACACGTAGCCAACAACATTCTTACTGATATAGCATTTAAATCTAAGAGGTGCATACCCACTGTAGTATTATTCTGCTCTTTACACAGCAATAAAAATGTTACTGAATTTTGTTAAGGAGAAAAAAGAAGAAATCACTCAAAGGTGGTAACAGGCAAAGGTAGATTCAAAGTAAATATTGATCCACAGCTTCTAACAGCATCTTCTAGGCTGGTTCTTATAATCACAGTTCCATTATTATTAAACTTAAAGCACCTCTTGTGTTCAGGTGATCTGAAACCCTGTAAGTTACAGGAATCATGTTCTGAAGTTCAGGACATGAGCAAACTCGTTTTTAATTATTAAGATATTCCAACCAGCTATCTTTTTTTTTGAATCCTGAATACATGGATGTGGAATCAATCAGTCACAAATGTTGATTTTATTCTAGGCTAACCTTTAAAAAGGCAATTCATTTAGAATTCTTGCCTAAGTGCAAAAGGTGAGAAAAAAAGAAAGTGAAAAGGAAGAATAATCATTGAAAAATGGGAAATATTTCTTTAGCCTATTTTTCTTGACCTTGACTTCTCAAACCATTTGCCTCTAAAGGCTGTTCATTTTCCATTTCTGTGTAGTTTTGTTTTGTTTTTCTGCAAGCAAGCTAAATGCTCCAGAGGATGATGAATTCTCTGGCTGGTTTGTTACAGCACTTTACAAGTCAGGTACTTAGAATGCAATGAAATTCTCCAAAGAATTGTTGAATTTTCTGGAGGATTTCTACAGCATGCACATAGATTTAAAGTTTGCTTATTTTTACTATATCTATAAAATACTCTTACTTTTCTAATCCACTGGCCCTGGAGAACCTGAAAATAAGGAGGAGGCATTGAATGTGAAAGCTAGTTTTGATTACCAAATGTTCTGCGTAACATGCCTATCTCTGATGAGAAGCTATTTCTCACATAAGCCTTCTGTGCTCCAGTGGTTTTCATAAATGTGTTTGTTCATTCATTCATTCAGTTTACAAATTCTTACTGAGCACTGCGGCAGATACTATATCTGCCTTCCCAGATCTCCTGGGATTCCCCTTTACAAGGTTGGAGTTCTTTCTACTTTGATGTACTTTTGCCTCCTGTATTTGCAGCTGTTTCTTGGAGAAGTTTCCATGGGCTCCTAAAGTTGCTTTGCACACAATAGCAGAGACCTGGAAGTACCTAGGAGTTTGGTACTCTTCCCTACATAAGTTTTCTACTGCTGCCATAACAAATTACCTCCAGTACACGTGTATTACCTTACAGTGCTATAGATCAGAAATCAGACAGTTGTCTGGCTGTTGCTAGGTTTCATTCCTTTCTGGAAATTATAGGAAAGAGTCCCTTTTTCTCAGCTTCTAATGGCTTCCCACATTCCTTGGCTCATGGTTTATTTCCTTCGTTTTCAAAATCACCGGTGACATAGTGACACTTGTTTCTGACTCTTTATCTGTCATCACATGTCTTTCTGACCCCCGCTAGAAACAATTCCCCACTTATAAGAATCTGTGACTAGACTGGGCCCATTTGGATAATCCAGGATAATCTCCCTATCTCTGTGTTTTTCAACCCTTTTTATCTCATGGCACACTTGAAACTGTAGTTTAACTATTAAACTTCCACAGAACATTTAAATTACGTTGATCAAAAAGAAGAGTTAAGAAAAAGAATGTGCTTAACTGTTCTTTGAACTTCTTTGGGAAATAATTTAATTAATGGTCTTTAAAAATTCTCATGGCACACCTAAAATCCTCTCACGGTTGAGAATCACTGCCCTATCTAAAAGTCCATATCCCTAATTATACCTGCAAAGTTGCCTTGGTTAGGTAAAGTAATGCATTTACAGGTTTCAGGGTTTAGGGCATAGACATTTTGGGGGGCCACTATTCTGCCCACCACCATTCCCCGTAGGGGGCCTCAGTCAATGAAGGACACTTACAGACATGTGAGAATCTATTCTTCCTGTCTTGGGTTGGGACTGCTCTGTGGGGTAATTTATCCTCCATGTTCTCCTAAAGGATTAGACTGCCTCCACTGGGATTTGTTTGAATCCCACCCCTACTTGGTTTCTTCTGCTTTCTTATCCTGCTTTCTCCAATTCTTTATCAATTTCTCCTGGAAGAAACATCCTTCACTGATTATTCACACACAAATTCTTATTTACAGTTTGCTTCTGGAGACTTCTACCTAAGACAACAGCCTTACATGGACTGGGCAGTACCTGTAAACCAGTGGTGGCTGGTTAGATTTACGCACTACTACTACTATTACTGCTACTAATAATAAAATGCTTACCACCTGGCAAGGCTTTTCTATATGTCTGCCACTGCGCTTAGCACTTTACTTGACTAACACCAGTTAATTTGCATAAATTTTATGAAAAATATCATCTCCCATTTTTATAAGCTCCCCCACATCAAAGACCATGACTTTACCCAGTGCCTTCCATGTCATAGATGCTAAACAAATGGCAATTGACTGGGGGATTGAACATCACAGATAAAGCTGCTGAGGTCTGCAGGGGCTAAGTTAGCCTATGCACATGGCAAATACTGAAGCAGTGATTAGAACCCAGTTCTGCCAACTTCAAAGCCCAGGCTCTAGCTGAACTATTTTGACACTTAAATGTACTTGTTCAGTCCAAAAAAGGACATTGACATGAAAACTCTACCTGGATGGAATTAAGAGAGGTTTCATTCCCTCTTCCCAAATTCCTATCCTGAATTAAAAGTATTTATAAAAGAATTTCTGCACAGCTAACAGCCCTTAAAATTGTGATCAGGAATAAGCCTATTTATGAGAGATTCTAGGAATCAATATATGAAATATGAGTCAGAAAACATGATAGTGTAATAAGCTGAGAAAAAATTCTCCCATAAGAAGAAATTAAATCCATGTGCATAATGCTCACATAGACCCAGAGAGGGAGACATCTGGAAACGTGAGCACCATTAAACATCTCTGTGCATCTTAGAAAAGATCCACCCTCCAGTTACAAAGCAAGCTGCCCCGAATTGTAGTGTTAGCAGCATATCTGTGATGAGCGTCAATTGAAAGTAAGTCAATAGGCTGTTTAAAAATTCATTAAAATCTGTTTTGGGTTATTCTATCATTATTTTCACGTTAATGTCAGCAAAAGCAAAGTAAGATGTGACTTACTGGCATTCATTCAAAAAACTCTGCAGTTTTAATTTAAGATGAAGGGTTTATATTCTAGTTAAATTACTAGGTAATTTTCTAAAAAAGCATTCAATGTTATATGCAAAATATAATTGGCTTGTTTAATTACATTAAAAACTGACAAATGAAATGAAATGGGTATTTCATTTTATTAAACTATGCTTTTGTGGTTAGTTCTTCATTGAAATTAGCATGGACCTAAGGGGAATTAGAATCCCAGATGCAGTCCACTAAGTAGGTTACCATCTTTCCTGTTTAATATGAATGTTTTGAAAGTTTCTGTAGATGGGTCAAGTTTCCATGAAAGTGATAAGATAAATTTCAGCAGTGGATGGGGTCAAAGACAATAATGATAGAAGAATAAAGCGCCTGTGCATCTTTATAAGAGCAAACTTTCATTAACAAGGATTTAAATGTCTAGAAAAGTCATAATTAAAAAACTATGGAAACCATGTACATGGACTATTAATGATTAGGGAAATGTTATATAGCTGTTTCCTGTGTGGTTCCTCAAACATTCACAAAAGGAAAAAATCAGGGATCAGCTAATTGTAGAAGTTTAAGAATTTTCGTATCATAGTAGAAATTTTAGAAGCTTTGTATAACTAGACAAGCTGTAAAGAACCAAAAACCACCAAAGAGAGAAAAACCTCAGAAAGAAGAGAGCACAATAGAAGAGAAAAAGGAAAACACAGGTGATCAGTCAGAAAGTGGCCTTAGGAGAAAGAAAAGTAGGAACTGGATGCTGTGTGAGCTGGAGGAAGTAATGAAGTTCTAACAAGCTGAGTTAACAGAGTGCACAGGACCGTGGCCTTCAGTGTCACCAAGCTTCTGTTCCAAAAGGCAAAGAAATTTTACACCTTGAGCTTCCCAGTTTGAGGCCAACCTGGGTCCTTGGTTACAGTTCAACATTAGCCCTTCCTGGGCAGGCCAGTTCTCTCCTAAAATGTGCAAGTCAAGAGCTCAGCACTCTCTGTAGATCCTGACTCTACAGAGGATATATCCTGGTCAAAGATCATGGATTGTTCTTGAGAGGTGGGAAATTGAGAATTCTCTATTGATTCTGATTCTTTCTCCCTAACTCTCAACCTCTTCTTTCATTCTGCTCTTTCCATTAATAAACCACTTTGTCCTTTTGATTTCACCTCTTTTCTCTGTACTGATAACTTTCAAATTCTCAGCTTCACACTGAGTCACCAAAATGACATCTAAACTTAAAAAGTTTTGATATTAGCTCAAATACAGTATAATCAAAATCGAACTCTTTCTCTTTTCCAAAGAAGCATTTCTGGGGCCCATCTCAAACTACTTCTTCCATTTCACTTATGTGTAGATTAGTTCATATCTTCACCTTGAATCCTAATGGCCATGATCTTTGACCTGGCCTCTTCATCTCATACCTGGGCTGCAATAAATTCCCAAATGAGCTCTACACTCATCCTATCCTTTATCAAATATCTAGATTCAATTTTTAAAAGAATGATTTTATCAAACCATGCTCTGCTTACATTATCCTGGTTTACCCAAGCCTCCAAACATTATCATAGCAAAAACATTCTCACCATGTCCCCAAACCACTTCCCTGAACTGGGTTTGCAGGGACACTGTCAATATCCTTGTAGGCCTTGCCCTTGTTGAGCTTACAACAAAAGTGCTCTTAACCATTTTTGTGTCAGATATCCCTTCAGCATATTGTGAAGAGTTAAGGAACCATTTCTCATATCATAACAAGGTTTTTAAATGTATAAAAGAAAATACAAAGGACTACAAAGGTAATCAGTTATATTAAGGAAATTAAAATATTTTTAAATCTATATAGAAATACATACACTACTTCATTAACACATTAAATATCAAGATCTAGTAGCAATGTAAAAATTACCCTAATTTTGAAGAAATTATCCTAAATAATATTGAGATTCTGAAATAACTGATATGATGTAAAAATATTGATAATGACTGATGCCAAAAATCAGAGATGCTACTAATATTATACTGCTTGGGGATTGTCTCTCATAACCAAAATAAATGTGAAATTTAAGATAGTGGTAAATGGATATACATATAAAATTTTTCCTATTCAAGTTCTCAGACTCCCTAAATTTTATCTCATTATTCCTGGCCTAATAAATTTTTTTAATTTCAAGTTGATGTGAAGGTACAAACAACCAAATCACAATATTTGTATTTGTTAGGTAGAGTCCTTCTTGTAGTTATATCCTGTGCTCAAAAGTGGTGCCATATACCTGTACATTGTGCCCATTCAGTGGGAGCACCCCAAGCCTACAACCACTCTCCCTACTGCTGCACTTCCTTCCCCCCAACTTGAATTAAAATGAGTTTTTCTCCTAAGTGGGTGTGACTTAGATTGTCTACTAGCTTCACATTAATACTGAGTACATTGGATATTTGCTTTTCCATTATTATACTTAACTGAGAAGAATGTGTTTCAACTCATCAAGGTTAATAGGCATACCATAGACTACTATTCATCCATAAAAAAGATGGTGACTTTGTATTTTCTGATTTTTAGCTATACCTAATTGAAGGCTCTTCAAATAGACAAAACTTTCTCCTCTAAAATAATATATCTTATTTCCAATGCAATTCAATTAAAATATTCAGTAAGCAACTGCTTACCACATAGAAGGCACAACATTGAAGACACACAGCCTGTCTTTCTTTAAACAGTACACAACCTGCTGAGAATAAGGGATCTTTAAACAAGTCATAGAACAGTATATTTTGCATTATATTTGTGGTGTATGCTGAGTTCTAAAGAAGAACAGAAGAAAGAAGTAAAAAAAAAAAAGTGTCAGAGAAAACTGAGAAAGATATCACAGGGAAAAATGATGTGAACAAAAGGTCAAAGTGTGTACCAATAGGGAGGTGACCAATATTGGTATGGCAGCAATTTAGAGTGCTAAAAAGAAGTGACAGAAGATGATGGTAAGATCTTGGTTTCAGGCAGATATTGAGGAAATAAAAATCTCAAACCAGAAGCCAAAGTTCTGTTAACTCACATACTGGTCCTTTCTAGTTTTAGACCCAACTCTTTTCTATAAACTCTTCATTGACTACCCCAATTCATATGGTTGCTTTTTCTTGTTTTTCAAAATTATTTTAATATCCTATATTGCTACATCTTTGTAATCCACAATTAAATACTATGAAACCAATAGGTGATAAATAAGTTAATAAAATATTTTTTAAGTCTCTGTGGATTTATCTGAATAAAAAGATAATTGCTTGTCATGAAATCAGAGCTCAGGGAAGCTGCATGGAATGATTCAAACACTTCAATTATGATTTCCAGAGACATGAGCTAAAATTATTGAAGGTAAAAACTATCCTCTTGACAGGCATTAAGAGAAATAAAAATGGGACTTTTTGGGAAGCAAATGTCTTGGTAATGTTACATTGCCAAAAGATAAATTTTGACATCTGTCTATAAAGCACACTGATGATGGATGCTGAGAAGAAAAGATCTTATTGATACAGAAGAGCAAGGGATTTTTGAAAAAGAAGTCATTGTGAAGATTCCTCTTCCTGGACATTTATATTCTAGCAGTTGAGAGGCATTCAGGCATAACAGCTCAAATCATAAGAATATTTAAGACGAATAAACTGATGAATACCTATGATTGCAAAAGAAAGATTCCAATACAAAAATAATAATAATCTTAACAAATATATGTATTATCCCAGTCAGTTCAGTCCATTCTGAAATTTTTCCTCAAAATATTATTTGGTTTGTAAACTTAATAAATTTTATTGTAAGTTTCCACTTGGAATTTCTGATTCCAAAATGGCACTCCAGACACAAACTGGCTTCACTCCCCCCAAAAGAAAACCAAAAACAAATATACAACATCAAGATCTATACTAGCAACAACCTAGAGCTTATGTATAAGGATGAGACAGTTTGTGGGGCCACAGAAAGAGAGAAAATCTCTGAGAAGAAAGTAGGAGAATTGGACTTTCACAATGATCCTACACCCAATTCTGCCCAACACCAAGCCTGTGGAAAACTGTCCCCCTCCCCCGAATACAATTTCTACACTGGATCACTGAGGTGATCAGCCAGCTTCCCCACCTTCCTGAGGTTCACTGGGAGGAGACCTGTCTTTGCCTTAACAAGCATTGAAACCTGAAGAGACAAATATCCTGTAGGACAGGCAGAGACCAATGAGGAAGTAAGACTACCATCCCCAGACCCAGACACTCTGATCTGTAACTCAACCAAAGGAAATGCCAAGTCAGAGTGGGTTGTTCAGTAGCATCACACTGTAGGGGTACATTCCTCAGTTTCCCTAGGTACAAACCCCTCACCAGCTTTCCCACGTTGTCAGGGTAATCCCCTGGGGACCTCCTTCATTGGAAACAGCCAATGTTTCATCCATTTAATAAGAGACAGGTCAACCTGGGCTTAAGGCGCCACCTAGAGCCAAAAAGGAGACAGTAACCTAGAAGTGAAGTTTTACTAAGCAAATCAAAAATAAAAGCAACTGGATAGAGAAAGCTAGACTAAATAACTAGTGTTTCAGTACAAACACATAGATGTATACCCTCAAGAAACAACATCAAACAGGGAATCATGAACTAACTAAAAAAAATAAAAAGCAGGGACAGCGCCTGTGGCTCAAAGGAGTAGGGCACCAGCCCCATATACCAGAAGTGGTGGGTTCAAACCCAGTCCTGGCCAAAAAATTAAATAAATAAATAAATAAAAAGCAAAAATCCCATGACTTGCCCTAATGAGATGGCTATTTGTAAGCTCTGTGAGCAAAAGTTCAAATAGTACTTTTGAGGAAACTCAGTAATCTCAGAGACAACACAAAAAACAATTCAGAACTTTATCAGAGAAATTTAACAAAGATATTAAAATACTAAAAAGTCAAATAAAAATATTGGAAATGAAAAATACATTTGCTGAACTGAAGAACTCTGTAGAGGCTCTCAATGGTAGAATGAACTAAGAAGAGGAAAGAAGTATTGATAAGGCTAGCTATTTGAGAATGGACAGCAAAGAAACAAGAAAAAAAATAAAAAATATATTAAGACTGCCTACAAGATACATAAAATTACCTCAAAAGACCAAAAAGATTCAACCCAAATAAGAGTAATCCAAGGCATATAACAATTCAACTCTCAAAGGTCAAAGACAAACAGCAGATCCTAAAAATAGCAAGAGATAATAAGTAAATAACTTAAAAAGTTGCTCCAATTTATTTGTCAACATAATTCTCAATGGAAACCATACAGGCCAGGAGGGAGAAGAACAATATTTCCCAAAGTGCAAGTGCTCAAAGAAAAAGATTACCATCCAAGAATATCACATCCAGCAAAATTATTATTCATATATGATGGAGACAGAAAGACTCCCAGTCAAACAAAGCTAAGAGAATTCACCATTGCCAGATCTGTTTGTAAAAAAAAAATAAAAGAAGTTCCATAATCTGGAAGGAAAAATAAATAGTATGTAAAAGAAAACTTTTCAAGGTATAAGACCCACTGGTAAAATTAAGTACACAGACAAACCTAGAATACTCTAATACTGTAATTGTGGTGGGCGATTCACTCATACGTCTAGTATAAAAGCCAAAAGACAAACTTATTAAAAACAATAATAACTCAGCTATCTCATTATGGAGTACCTACCAGAAGGAAAGAAACAATACATAAAAATGGTACCTCCACTCATATATTAATCATAGCATTTTTCATGACAGCAAAGATATGGAGTCACCTGTGTCCAGCAACAGAGAACCAGATAAAGAAAACATGGTCTATAAACACAATGTAATACTATCCACCTCCAGAAAAAGAAATCATGTCTTTTGCAGCAACATGAATAGAATTGGAGGCCATTATATTAAATAAAACAAATTGGACACAGACATACCCCGTGTTTTCACTTATAAGTGGAGCTAAATAATGTGTACACATAAAAGCAGAGTGTGCAATTATGGACAATGAAGACTGTGAAGGTGAGGGTTAGGGGTGATGAGAGGTCACTTGGTGAATACCATGTGCATTATTCCAGAATGGATGCCCTGAAGACTATAACTTTACCACCATTCAGTATATCAATGTAGCAAAATTGTCCCTGAGCCTCATGAATATGTTCAGTGAAAAATAAATTCTAAAACCAGAAACAATAATAGCTATATCAACCTGTTGAGAGATAGGTTATATAAAAATATGTAAAATTAGGCAACTAAAAATGAAAATGTGGTGAGGATGGGGTTAAATTAGAATATTGTGTGTTCTAGGGTGGCCCCTGTGGCTCAGTGAGTAGGACGCTGGTGCCATATACCAGAGGTGGTGGGTTCAAACCTAGCCCCGGCCAAAAAAAAAAAAAAAGAATATTGTGTGTTCTTTTGCCTTTGTTTCAATTTTGTTTGGGATCTAAATTGTCATCTCTTAAAAATAGTTTGTTATAGCTATAAAATATTTTTTGTAAGCCTCATGGTTACTATAGCACAAAAATTTATAATATATTCACCAAAAGTAAAAAGCAACAAATTACAACAAACTACCAAAGATAATCTATTAACCACAAAGGAGGACAGGAAAAAAGGAAAAAGAAAGAGAGGAGTCTCAAGAGCACACACACACAGTAAAAAACAACAACAAAATGGCACCAGCAAGTCCATACTTATCGATAATAATGCTGAATATAAATGGTCTTAATAACCCAGTTAAAAGGAACAGAGTGGCTAAAGAGATAAAGAAGATGCCGATATATGTTGCCTTCAAGAAACCTACTCACCTATAAAGACACACAGACTGAAAATAAACAGATAGAAAAACATACTCCATACCAGAAATCAAAAATGAGCAGGAATAGTTATATTTATATCAGATAAAACAGACTACACATCGAAGACTGTTAGACTCAACAAAGAGGGCCACTATATAATAATCAAATGGGTCAATTCAGTAAAAGGATATACAAATTATAAATATGCATGTACCCAACACCAGAGCTCTCAAATACATAAAGCAAACATGAATAGACCTAAAGGAATAGATAATAAAAGATTTTAAACTCCCCACACTCATTTATGGACAGATCATCCACACAGAAAGAGTATGTTAAACTACACACTAGATCAGATAGGCCTAACTGACATATATAGAATTTTTCACTCAACTACAACAGAATACACATTGTTTTCATAAGCATGGGAAACATTTTCTAAAATAGACCATATCTTAGAACAAAAAAACAAGTCTGCACAGATTTAAAAATATATAGAAATCATGTCAAGTATCTTATCTGACCACAATGGAATAAAACTAGAAATTAACAGAAAGAAGAACTATAAAAAATATACAAACACATGGAAATTAAATACCATGTTCCTGAATGACTAATGGATCAATGAAGAAATTAACAAGAAACTTTTTAAAAGCTTGAAATAAATGAAAATGGAAATATAACATGCCAAAATCTATGAGATATAGAAAAAGTAGTGTAAGAGGAAAGTTTATAGCAGTAAACACCTACATCAAAAATGTAGAAAGATTTGAAATAAATAATCTACTGATGCACTTCAAGTAATCAGAAAAGCAAGAACAAACCAAACCCAAAATTAGTAGAACAAAAGACATAAACATCAGAGAAGAAATAAATGAAATTAAAACCTAAAAATATATTTTAAAAATCAACAAAACAAAAAGTTGGTTTTTTAAAAAGAAACTAAATCAACAAACTTTTAGCTAGATTAAGTAAGAAGCATACCAACAGGCACAATAAACACTACTCGGGTGATGGAAACACTCATAAACCTGAGTAAAGAAAACATTATATAAGCTGTCCATGTAACAAAAACATTTGTACCTCCTGAATATTTTGAAATAAAAATTTTTTTAAAAGAAAAAAGAAAGAAGACTCAAATAAATAAAATCAGAAATGAACAAAGAGACAAAAAAAACTGAGACCTCAGAACTACAAAGAATCATTAGAGATTATGATGAACAAATTATACACCAAAAAATCTGAAAATCTAGAAAAAATGGATACATTCCAGGACACACACAACCTACCAAAATTGAACCATAAAGAAATAGTAAACCCTCAACAAACCAGTAAAGAGTAATGAAATTGAAGTTGTAATTCACAAAAAAAAATATCAATAGCAAAAAATATAAATAACCTGATTTTAAAATGGGCAAAAATCCTGAACAGACATTTTCCAAAAGAAGACATACAAATTACTAACAAGTATATGAAAAAAGCTCAATATCACTAATCATTAGAGTAGTGTAAACTGAAACCACAATGTCATATCTTCCCATCCCTGTTAAAGTGGCTCATATCAAGGCCAGGCACAGTGGCTCACACCTGTAATCCTAGCATTCTGGGAGTCCGAGACCTGGCGGATTGCTTGAACTCAGGAATTCAAGACCATACTGAACAAGAGCAAGACCCTATCTCTACAATTGGGAAAACTAGCCAGGCATTGTGGCAGGCACCTGTAGTCCCAGCTACTTGGGAGGCTGAGGCAAGAGGATGGCTTGATCACAAGAGTTTGAAGCTGTTGTGAGCTATGATAATGCTAGGGGCACTCACCCCAAGAAACAGAGTGATATTCTGTTTCTAAATAAATAAATAAACAAACAAACAAATAAAGTGGCTCATCTCAAAAAGACAGCAATCACAGGTGCCTGCAAGAATATAGAGACAGGGGGGGTTCTGGAAGATGGCGGCGGTCACGGTCCGGTAGTTCATCACTCTCCAGTCAGCAGGTGAGAGGGAGGGAGTACTGGACCTTTCGCCATATGAATTGTCGGAGTGGATGAGCACTTGGCAACGCACAGCAATTTGGTGGATTGTTGTGTTTGAAATATAGTTCATAACCACGGAAACTGCTGTAAACTGTTTCCCCCTGAATGGCAGAGGGGCAGCCAGCCCCTCCCACAGGGAGGACAGCAGGTCGCAACTCACAAAACCTAATTGGGAAAAAAATTCCACCAAAAAGTGGATCTCAGCATTTGACGACCAGAAAGACGCACTGCTAGGTCCCACAGGGACCCGCGCAGGTCAGGCGTGAGGCAGATACAAACTTATTGGAATGCTCAAAATGGCGAGCGTCTTTTCCCTAGATCATTGGGAATAGGTGTTCTGTCAGTGCTACCCCAGGGGCAGAATCCTGGTGAGGTCTGACGATGCAGGGGGCCCGGGATCCTGTGGTGTGGAAAAGACACTTTGAGCTGAGGAAGGTGGCGAAGAGGGCCCCCGATCACTCCAGCAGTAGAAAAAGCTGCAGATTAGAGTGGCAGCAACAGACCGGCAGGAACCCCCTCCCCTCTAGCCGTAGCCTCGGCTGCGGCAGTGACTGACAAGGATTGTGCGCGCGCGGGGCGGCGGCAGCAACCGGCAAAGATCGCGCACCGAGCTCCCCTCTTTCAGCTGATTCCAATTCCTGGATTGCAAGAGAGCAAAGGGCAGAGCAGAGAGTTTTGTGACGAGAGGGCTAGTGCACCTAAGTTGGAGGTTGGATGGGAGTGTCCTTTGGACCCGAGCACCCAAAATAAAGCACCTTTTCCAACGTAAACCAGGGGAAAAAACTACAAAACTACAATAATGGCGAC